>OZ014520.1:22733279-22849629 GCA_963966055.1 Lathyrus aphaca | reverse complement strand
GCATGAAAGCTTCTCCCCAGTAGGCTGCCAAATCAATGTTTCCCCAACACACCTTCCAAATAGCACCAGAAATGCTTTCACCCCATCAGAGTTGCCAGGAATCACTCCTCCAACACTTCCTTCAGGGCAACACCAGAAGATGTTCATATTCCCCAACTGAGTTGTCAAGTATCGTCCTCAGCAGGATCCCCTGCAGAAATCTCTAGGAAGGTCTTTTCAGTGATCTTTCTTCTTCCCCAGCCGAGTGTTGGACAGGGAACCATCTCCCCGCAGAGTTTCAGCCTCTACCCAGAAGAACAACGCCTGAAGATCTCACGACAGAGTGACGAAAGCCTCTACAAACCCCAGTTGGGTCCCTCATTACTAAGATAGGTCTATCATTGACTTATCTCCCCAAGCAGAGTCGTACATCTTATCAGATCCACCAATGACCTCATTCCCAGCTGGGACATCCACATCAAACAGATCAGCCAGAGATCTTCACAGCAATGGGATCCGAATCCCGGATCGGTATCTTTGCATAATCATGGCATTCGCATCATTATTTTCCCCCCACAGAGCGTAGCATTCCGTCTAAAACGGAGCATTACGGCAAAACTCAAACATGTTGCATAATCATAAGCTATGTGTCGAACTGAACACTTGTGAATACAGTATACAAAATATTTCCCCAATTCCTCACCAGAAAGACAGAACAGTTCCCTCACAAATACGGATACACACCCCTTTTGGCACTCGTCCGTGTCACCACTCCCCAGTAAAGTCGCTCGAGCATTCTTTACAAACAAACACTTATATATTACAGATACTCTTTTGACACTCGTCTGTGCCATATCCCCAGCATAAAGCTAAAGCATCCCCTTTGCACTCACAACACATGTTTACACATACACATCTCTGACGCCCGTCCGTGTCACCTCCCCCAGCATAGTTATCCAAATACTCTGGAAGTCAAATACTTGTCTATAAAACACTTTTTCTGGCACCCGTCTGTGTCATGCTTTCCCTAGCAAGTTAAACACTCGTCCATGTTTCACTCATACTCGTTACTCATCATCTCTTTACTCATACAGATACTCGTCCGTATCTTGTATATACCACTTAAATCTCCTCAGATTCGGCACTCGTCCGTGTTCTTTGTTAACCAGTTGGTACTCGTCTGTATCATCATCTCTGAACATGCGTCAAGCGTTTGTTTCTACCTGATACCCGTCCGTATCATAGTCTTAAGGATGCTCTTCCCCATCTTTAATCTATACACCGTGTCAAACACTTATGTCTTCCTGAATTAAGACACTCGTCTGTGTCTACTACTCCCCAGAAGAGTCCCAGCAAATCCCATTAATTTATTTTCTTTTTATCTGACATTCGTCCTATGTCATGATGCCTTTTCGGCAGTCGTACCCTGCCAGGTGATCGTCCTTCACCTTTTTGATGATCGTCCTTCATCACCCCCAGTGGAGTCTCTATTCATTAGAACCCCTTCTTATGCGACATTCGTCCTATGTCGTGATTTTTAGCAGTCGTCCCCTGCTAGGTGATCGTCCTTCACCTCTTGATGATCGTCCTTCATCATTTTATCCGATGGTCGTCCCCATCGTTGATCTTGTTATCTGACATTCGTCCTATGTCATGATACCCTCAGAGCAGCCGTGCCCTGCTAGGTGATCGTCCTTCACCTCTTGATGATCGTCCTTCATCGTTTTATCTGATGGTCGTCCCCATCGTTGATCTTGTTATCTAACATTCGTCCTATGTCATGATACCCTCAGAGCAGCCGTACTCTGCTAGGTGACCGTCCTTCACCTCTTGATGATCGTCCTTCATCATGCTTATCTGATGGCCGTCCCCATTGTCGACCTTTTTATCCGGCATTCGTCCTATGTCGCGATACTTTCGGCAACCATACCTTGCCAGGTGATCGTCCTTCACCAATAGATGACCGTCCCTCATCGTATCCCCAATAGAGCAGCCGTCCCCTGCTAGGTGATCGTCCTTCACCTCTGATGACCGTACCTCATCATTTATTTCATTTATGCTTTGAACTTGATGGTCGTCCCCATCACCTACCTTCAATCCCCTAGAAAGTCTTATAGCTTTACCTGATGGTCGTCCCCATCATGATCTCTCATATCCCCAACATGTCGGCCGTCTCCGTCATTGCTTCGTTTCCCGCATCTTTCCCCAGCATGTCGGACGTCCCCGTCTTTGCTTCATCCCCAGCAGTCGTCCTCTGCTCGACGGTCGTCCTTCGTCGCCCGCACTTTATAATATACTTTATTTTCTTTTACAATCTATATCCTTTTTCGTCTTCATTCCGTGAGTGCAAATTTTGGTTTGTCTTTTGGTATTCGACCACAAGTTATCTTGTTTGCCTGATTAGTCGTCGCTTACATCCTGCACAGCTAACTCATGCTTGAATAGGGGCAGCTGTAAACACCCCAAAATTTCCCTCACCCATTCACACCATGTCTTGTGATCTTTTCATATGCATAAGTTCAATCACAACATCTCATATTGCATTTTTGCTTCACTGCATTGATTCAAAGTCATCTGCATCTAGGGTTTGTGATCTGAGCCATTCCTGAGCCATTTGAACCACTTCAAAGGTCATCAATCACTTCAAAGGGGTCCATGAATTTTCAAGCATCATATTATATCCCCACAAAGTCAAGAAAGTCAAAGAATCACAAGAACTGAGAAAGGCATGGAAGCAGAGCCAGGTTTAACTGCACAGATGACCTAGAATTAGGGTTTTGGTTTCAGAGGCCATAACTCCAAATTTTTTGGTCATTCTTGTTTCTATTGGTCTCTATATGGTATAGGGATCATGCATATCAATTTTCATGAAGAAATTCAATGGGGAAGGCATCTGATCAAGAGTTGACTTCTTGAGCAAGTCAGTGTAAAATCAGGGCATCTGAGGCCCCCAATGACCCAACCAAAGGGTTTTCTTCATCATTTTGAATGTGTATGATCTTTATTTGATCATAGAAGGTGTTATAAGTTCACAAAATTGCAAAATTTCAAGCCATTTGCAAAGTTGCCTTTTCGGGAAAGTGACTTGTAATGTAAACTTGCCATTTTGGGAAAGTTTTTCAACCTCCTCAAATTGATTCAAAAATGCTTCAAATGAGAAAACTTTGGTCATGAAAGTTGTAGAATGGATCATTCCCTTTTCAAAAAGTACAAGAACTCATTCTAATTCATTTTGGATCAAAAGATATGGCTTGTCAAAGTTGAGGAAAATCACATAATTTCAAGTCTTGCACCAAAGAGGCAAAGTTGCAAAACCCCTTGCCAAGGCAAAATGTGACTTCAATGTGACTTCTATGCATTACACAAACATAAACCAAGGCCTAAAAATCAGAATGCACCAAAGATTTGTCCAATTTCATGGCTTGTGCATTAAGAAATTCCAAAGGGGCCAAAAGTTCACAAATTTGCAAAACACTACATAAACTTCACTCAACTTGCTGAATTGTCTCAAAACCAATTCCAAGGACATCCTTAATCTCAGTTGAGCCAGGACAAGCCAAAAAGCCAGCTGCACAAGTGCCCATACCTCAAGAACAAAACTTTTGACTTTTTGGCAAGAAGCCCATACCAATCAGCTGTAGCCACCACCCACTCTCTGGCCTATCACAGCATGTTATGTGGATCAAACCCAAGCCATAACACACAACAACTCAGCCTGAAACACCCCACAAGCCAGCACTCTCAAAAACCTCCCTTTATGCACTTTCCTTCGAATCTCAGCACACAAGCATCAAACACCAAAACAAACTTCATAGAATCACTCAACATGTTCCCCTGATCATTTCCCAACCCTCATTTGTCCCTGAAACCACCTCAATCAGAAACACGATTCTCACCCCTCACTGAACAGAACTTCATCAAACTCACAAACCAGCAACTTTAAACTCCAACCAAGCTTCAAAGTTTCATCAAGAGGATCTTTGGAGCCATTTTGAAGCAAAGAAGCAGGCAGAAAGCTCCATCTCAGGTAGCAATGTGAAAACATTTTTCCAGAACTCTTGTTTTAAGTTTCTAAATGATAAATCATGCTCCACTGATCACACTGAACTTTGAATTTTCGAAAATGGTTGAAAAATGAGTGTGTATGGCCTGACTGAAATTTCTGCCATTTTTGAATCTTGCTTCGAATCTGTTTCATGCTTAGAAATAAATTGTTTTTGAGGTCAAGGATGAGTTTAGGGAGGTGAGAGGAAGTGATCTGGAGCTTTAGGGCTCCAGAAATGGCCTGGGGAGTGATTTGAGAAATTCTCAGGGGAGATGTGGCCGGAGAAGATGACCGGAGGTCATTTCCGGCCACCTGAAAGTGATTAAATGCTAATTAGGGTTAGGGCACCAGGTTTGAATGTAGGTCATTGGATGATGTTTCCCGCGCGCGTTTGAAAGGTCAGGATCATGTCATTAGTTATTAATTAGGTTTATTTAATTAATTAATCAGAATTAAGGAAGTTTGAACTTGGGCCTTAGGATTGCGCGCCAAGTCAATGAATCCAAGCCCAGATTGCATCCTGGCTCTCCATTGTGCATACTTTTCTTTATTTTCATTTTAATTTCATTTTCTTTTCATTTTATTTGTACGAATTATTTAAAATAGAAAAAATCATTTAAAAATTATGAAAATTTTTGTCAAAGATTTCATTAATTTTTAAAACCCAAAAATATTTTTATTTTTATTTTTTGCATGAAAAATTATTTTTAAATCATTTAAATGTTTATTTTTAATTAATTAATGAAAATTAATTAGTTAAAAATGCATTTAGGTATTTAAAAATCACCAAAAAATTCACACTGCATTTAGAAACATTTAGAAACATTATCAAACCCTCAAACCAAATTTATTTTTTGTTCTTGGTGCCTTTTGATCATTTTCATTGGAATTAATTTCATTTCAAGGCAATATTTTGGTTCAACCTTTGAAAAATCCTTTCTGCCTAACCCTTGAGAGTTTGATGATGATTCTTCTTGCATTGCATCCTTCATGGCATTTAGTTTATAGGGTAAAATTGGTTTGATTTGATCTTGCATTTTCAATTTGTTTTGCATTTTTTGGGATGAGGTACCCCAAAACCCTAGCCAAATTAGGAAATTCACAACTTACACTAGGTTAAGAGTTGGATCCCCTCCTTTGGGCAGTGAGCTTGTATAGGTTTAGGTTATCTTTGATTGCATTTTCAATTTTTTATCATGTCATTTGCTTCTGGTTTTGGATTTTTGCATTGCATGATGCATGAAACCCTAATTTGTGTCCTTCTTTGCATCCATTTCTCATTTGCTTGCATCCAATGACTTGCCATGGCATTTTGTGCATCCACATGATTCATAATACATCTTAGGACATATTAGAATCATGTTTTATCATTGTATCTTTCATTTGCCATGTTATATGTCCATTGCATTTCACAACTTTTCATGTACATTCATGGTTCAAAGCATGCTTCATCTGCATCCATATCCTTGTATGATCATTCTCATGTCTTGCCTCATGTTTGTATCATCTCTTAGCATCATTAACATCATATTTATGTTTCTGACTTTGGTTTGCATCATGACATCTCATCTCATTTGCATTGCATTTCATTTCTTTTGCTAACTTTTCAGGTGGTAAGTTGTTTTGAGAAGTGAATTTTCCTTCACTTCTCACAATCTCTTCTCATCTCTCTTGCATCTTTGCTGCATTTTATATTGTGTATTAGATTGAGCTTGCTCATTCATGTTCATCTCTTACTTTCTTTCTTCAAGCAACTTGTCTTCTTAAGTGAAGCAAGTTGTTTTGCTTCTCTTTGCTTCTTTCTCCTTCCATCTTCTTCCTTCCTGGTGGTTTCTCTGAAGATCTTCCTGCAAACCTCATAAACCCTAGGAATAACCAAGCATGATAACAATTAGGTTTTGATTTAGTCCCTCATTAGTTTTTACCTTTGAGTCTCTTTGAGTCTTCTCATCTCATAATCAGGGACTAAACCCTAAAGGCTTTAAGGCTTTGTGATTAAGCTTATGCCTGCATCCTTTTATTAGTATGGAGTGTATAACTTTAATCCTAAGTGTTAAACCCTTAATGTGTTTAAACCCTTTAATCAATCCATCTAATAATCACTAAGACATCAAGCTTGTAACTTGGGCCTTGCATTAGGGTTCTAATTCTTCCTTAATTGGTTAAGAAGGACTAACCCTAGTGTTAATGGACAAGTCCCCCTCAAGTTGTCTTGCAACTCATAAAAATCAATTCTTCACCTTATCATTAACTAAATTCCATTTAATAAAGGCTTTGTTTTGTCATGAGGTTAATCCCTAATCATGGATTAAGTTGAGGAGTCTTTCTCAACTTAAATGTTCTCATCTATTATCCTTCTATTAGGATGGTGTAATGAGTCCATTAAATCCCTGATTATGGCTTAAACTCATTATTTAACACTAAACAAAAACAACAAAAACATCTAAATAATCACAAGTAGGTTAATGATCTTAATCCTACATCATGGTGATTAAGTGTGAGGTGCTTACTTCATACTTAAGGTATTCTCATTACCCCTAATCAGAGGGAGGATGTGATGAGTTTACTAACCCATTGGTTTAGGCTTAAGCTCATTGACTTATGGCAAATCAAAAAGCAATAAAAGACTGAAAACACAAAAACAAACAATAATCGTCTCCTCCGGGATTCTTTTCTCATCTCATTCACTCATAAACGAGAACTTGCTTCTTCCGTCTAATGCAAGACAGTTTGCACCTGAGCCAGACAGGTCATACACTTGAGCATAGACAAGTAAGCAGTTCACAAGTCAATTTATCTTTCAGTCTCTTTGAGTCGAACTACGGTGTTCTGACTTCCTCATTGCACGAGAGGATACGTAGGCATAACTTAACAGTTATCGAACAAAAGTCTCTGTATATTCCCCCTCCTCCAGCATTATTCTTTAAGCCTCATAGTCTTGAGCTTCATACTCCTGTTCTTACACTGACACTTCTCTTATACACTTCACATTTATTTTACACTGACACTTGCATTCTTTCCAGCTTTGATGCACAGATTGCACTGACACTACCCCTTTTAACACAAATCTTTTAAGTGTGGAACCCGTCGAGTACGACGGACAATCTGGGTGCTAATACCTTCCCAGGTTGTAACCAACCCCCTTTCTCAGTCTCTCTGGTTCGCAACCGTCTTATCCATCTCTTCCTAGGTCTATGCAGCATTATCTTTCCTCCGGGATAAAAATGCCTAGTTGGCGACTCTATTCTTTCTCGGAGTTCACCTCTGTGTGTTCTCTTCTCTTTCGCCGACCGTTCGCGTCTGTACCCCTTCTGACCCGGGTGTCATTTGGTGGGAGCGACAGCTTGGCGACTCTGCTGGGGACCCTTATATTGTAACCAGGGCTTCTGGTTCTTTTGTGGGTTCCTCCTAGCGCTTGTTTGATTTGTGTTTACTGGGGTGTTATGTGTTAATTATGTTTATATATCATACTGCTTTATGTACAGTTATTTATTGCCTTCTTTACTTTTTATACATCATACTGTCATACTGTCATCTTGCTGGATCTGGTTTGTTGTTTTGATGGGTGGGGTTTCATTGAGAGTTTAAGGTCCTATACCTGGGACCTGAGTGACACCTAGGCTAGAGTGGTTCATGTTCTTTCCCATTCCATTTCGGTATGGTGCGGGAATATGAAACACGGTTCAGATGTGGGTTTCTTCTTGAGAACTCTGTGCTACATATTCCTGTAGTGCTAGGGCTATCTGGGAAGCCTGCTAAGTCTGGATGACCTTTATTATGACCTTCAGAAACTGAGGTGAATTAGAGGAGAATCTTTTATGGTTATTGTAAACAATGTGCCTCCGGGTTAGAAGTGTTTACACTTCTCATAACTGATCCAAGTCTGAGGATCCTTGTTCTAGAACACCACCTGTGAGGGGGTTGGGCTGTTTACAGGTTTGCAGGTACCCTTGGCCCTATCATACCTTGTTACTTTATTTGGTTTAAGAGTACCTCATTTTGGACAGTTCTTGTGATTTAACCCTGGACATGTGACTCTTTATTTGAGTCCCCCCACCTTGGTTACTGGATTTCTGAACCTCCATCTGGACTTCTTGAACATACAAGGACTTTATATCAAGACAGTAATCAGATCCAGCTTGATCACAAACCCTTGCATATCATTTGCATACATCATCATTGCATCATTTAACATTTGTTTATTTGTTTTTCAGGGTATCCACATTATATCTGGCTTGGTTTTGACCCCTTCATCTGCTTAGACCTCTGTTTCATCAGTTATCTACTTCAGCTATCTTCATCAGTTGTTTGCTTCAGTTACCTTCATCATCAGCTTATCAGTGGCTCATCTCTAGTACCAGTCTTGACCTTCATCAGCAGTCATGGCACCCAGGAAAAGCAACTTTTCATACCATTTCTTTGAGCCTGTGTTGACTGGCATCAGACAGGTTCAGTCACTTATTACTCTAGACCACATCCCATTATTCAGAGAGCATTATGGAGGTATCCTGGATATGGTTATGGACTTGGACCCTTATCAGAGGAGTATGATCCACACCTGGCTACAGTTTTATGACCCTCCTTTGAGATGCTTCACTTTCCCAGACTTTCAGCTAGGGCCTCTGTTGGAGGAATTCTCATCATTGATTGGAGTACCTGTCATGGGTGGGATCCCCTTCAACCCAGAGATGACTTCTCCCAGCAATGGAGAGGTGGCAAAGGCACTGTACCTGGAACCTACTTTGATTGAGCAGAATATGACAACAAAGGCTGGGATCCCTGGTCTGCACTTAGATTTCTTGATTTCTCAGGCCATCCTGAAGGCCTCTTTTGGAGAATGGAGGACAGATTGTGCATTGTTAGCCCTCAGCATATATGGGGTTGTACTGTTTGCAGATGAGCCCAAATTTATCAGCGAGAATGCCATTCATCTTTTCCTTCTGAGGAACCCAGTCCCCACATTGCTGGGAGATTTTTATTACTCCATTCATCAGAGGAATGAGAAGCAAAGAGGGAAGTTGGTGAGATGATGTGCTCCTCTTTTTCACACTTGGCTGCTCAAACACTTGCCTAAGATAGATGCCTTCCTGAATCCTCACCAACAGAAGAATTGGGCTAAGAGACTTATTGCTTTGACTTCAGATGACATCAGATGGTGTACCCAGAGCACCAAAGGCAAAGATATCATCACTAGTTGTGGGCAATACCCAAATGTACCTTTGATAGGAGTAAAGGGTTGTATCAACTACAATCCTCTGCTGTTTAAGAGACAACTGGGCTATGCTTTGGTTCACCCTCCTAGAATGCAAGACTTAGCTGAGACCCTGTATTGTGAGAAAAAGCCTAATGTAGTTGCTGTCAGACAAGCATCCTGGGCTTGGGATAACATCCAGAAAAAAGGGATAGCTATTCTTGGAAGGTGCAATAATGTTGCTTCAGCTCAGTACTATGATTGGTCTCATGCTAGGGCTCAGATTACTGGAATGCCCTTCACCATTGAAGATATACCTGGACCATCTACAGCACAGCCGGCAGCCACTGTCAGCCTGGAAGAGTTTGAAAAGCTGAAGGAAAGGAATGAGAATCTGTCTCAAGCTCGGAAGAAGACTCTTTGGGAAAGGAGTGATGGTCGCCTAGACATTGAAAGGTTGGAGAAACTTAAGGTGGAGCATCTGGCTAAGATTGAGAAAACAGAGGACTACATCAAGAAAGCAAGGGCTGGGGAGCAAATATTGAAGAATGCCTGTAAAGAAGCCAAGTACCAGCAGGCTATGACTGAGCTTTATCTGCAAGAGAGTCAGGCTAGGTGGTTCAGGATCACTGAAGCCCGGACACAAGAAGATCAGAAAACTCAGGCCAGGATTGAGCAGTTAGAGGCCAATGAAAAGAAGAAACAGGAAGCTTTGTTGGCAGCCCATAAGGAGATTTCAGAGTTGAAGCTTAGGGCTGGATCGAAGAGGTCAAAGGACCAGGACAGACACAAGAAGCTGACCACTGCTATTGCCACCAGAAACCTCCTCATCAGGAACATCACAGAGCATCCAACTGGTCCAGTGATGGAGGCACTTCTGAAGGAGGTTAAGGAGGATGAGTTTGGACTTGATGTCTGACCTATTTGATTGTTGTTGCTTTCATTTGATGTATTTTTCATTTTGTGTTGTATTTTGACCCTTTAAGGGCTTGTGTTGTAAAAAACAAACTATGTATTTGTTCAGTATTTGTAATATATTTTAGTTTGTTTCCATTGTGGGGGTTTCTTTTACAACATCAAAGCATCTTCCTCGGGGTCTGGAAAGGTCAAAACCAAGAACCAAGCCGGATACTTTGGAAAACAAATAAGCATACTGCATTGCATACTAACTTTTATTTTGTTTTGTAGGTTTTTGTTATTAGTTTTTTTGTTACTAACTCTGTTGTGGTTCAGGAATTATTGCTCGCCGTCGGGTGTTCCCTCTCAACCGTCCGCACCGGTATCCTACTCGCAACAATCTTCCTGGTATCCAAATGGACCAAGTACAGCAAGATTTGACTGAGGTCAGAACTCAGATGGCTAATGAAAGAGTGGAGATGAGGAACCAAATGGCTCAATTCATGACTGTAATGACTAACCTAGCTCAAAGTCAGGAAAGGCTAAGGGCATTAGTAGAAAGACAAACTCCCGAGGAACCTCATCCTGGCACTGGAGGAACCAGCAACAATGAAGGAGGTCAGCCTCATGTTAACCCACCAGTATTTGGACCTCATCTAGATCCAGAGGCCAACATCCCAAGGAATGTACAAGGCAACACTGCTGCAGGCAGGATCTTGCAAGAAGATCCTCAAGAAGAGAAGTTTACTGTAATGGGAGCTGGAGATGAAGTCTATGATAGGAGGTTTGATGAAATTGCTGAGAAATTGAGATCTTTGGAGTCTCAAAACTCCTTGGGTTTTGATGTAATGGATATGGGGTTAGTGGATGGGGTAAGGATTCCCCACAAGTTTAAACCCCCGTGCTTCGAGAAGTACAATGGAACTTCCTGTCCACGAACTCACTTGCAATCTTTTCTGGGAAGACTTAAAGCATATACCATGGATGAAAAGCTATGGATGTTCTATTTTGAAGACAGTTTGACTGGAGCTTCAAGAGAGTGGTGTTCACACTTGACCAGAGCCACTATCAGATGCTGGAAGGACCTAGCTGAAGCTTTCATCAGGCAGTACCAATACAATCTGGACATGGCCCCTAACAGGACCCTTCTTATGGGAATGTCTCAATCCTCCAGAGAGAGCTTCAGGGAATATGCCCAAAGGTGGAGACAACTTGCTGCTGCTGTCCAACCACCCATGTCGGAAAGAGAAATGGCCGACATGTTCATGAATACTCTGCAAGGAACGTATATTGATAGGCTAGCTGCCTTTTATTCCACCAGTTTCGCTGACGTAGTCATAGTTGGGGAAAGGATTGAAAGCCTTTTGAAGATGGGTAAGATTTCTGATAATGGTGCAAGTTCATCCAGTAATCCCAGGAAGCCTTTTGTGGGACCTAGAAGAACCGGTGAGACAAAAGCCATTCATGCCAACAGGGGCAGACCTCAGTATGTTCATAGATCAGTGGCAGCTGTCACTATTCCAGCTCTGATCCCTCAGCAACCAGCATATCAACCACAACAACAACCCCATTATCAACAGCAAGTTCAGTATCCGCCACAGAGGACCTACAACAACAACAACAACAACAATCAACAACAAAGACCTTTTCAGCAAAGACCGTCGCAGGCAAATAGGGTGATTGACCCTATCCCTATGCCTTATGCTGCCTTATTGCCACAACTCCTGAAACTCAACTTGGTTGAATTAAGGACATTGGCACCACCAGATCCCTCCAATCTTCCAAGGAATTATGATGTCAACGCCAGATGTGCTTTCCACTCCAATGCACCTAGCCACAATACTGAGAAATGTAGGGCTTTACAAATGAAAGTCCAAGATCTGGTGGATTCTAAAGCCCTCAACTTTGCACCCCCTCCAAATGTCAACAAGAATCCCATGCCCAATCATTGAGGACCAAGAATTAATGCCATTGAGGAAGACAAGCCATCTTTCTTGATAACCAGTGTTGGACAGATTCGAACACCTCTGGTTGAAATTAAAGCTCAGCTTCTAGAGTGCCAGATGTTCCCCGGGTGTGAGCTCAGTTGTGGGTATTGCAAGATTGCAGTCAATGGGTGTGATAACTTAAGAAGCGGCATAGATGGTCTTATCAAAAGTGGTATACTTCAGATCACAACAACGGCGCCTACAAATCCAGCAATTCCTTTGACAACAATTCATGATTCTCCTACAACGGCAGCAACAATCATTCCTACCGATTCATCAATATCATCAACAATGGCTCCGTCCATCACTTCAACAAATCAAATGTCAACAACCCTTTCTTCTACAACATCAGCACCCATTTATTCAGCAGAATCTTCTATAACACCAGCAGAAATTAATGAAAATATCTCAGCAGTCACCATCTACTATGATCCATCAAATGTTCCTCCAAACAACAACTTTCAACAACAAATAGTGGCATCTCCTGCCAGATCACCAGTCACCATTTACTACGATCCACACACCATTTCAGTACCCTCCTCTACAGCAGTCAGTCCAGTTACCATTACGGTGCCCGGACCAGTTCCATATGAAAGCAGTAATGCCATACTTGGCATTATGGCTCTGATCTTTACTGCAACGGGGAGAAAATCACTTTGGATTCTTCAACCTCTTCTCCACAAATTGATAATGTTGGGGGAGGCGGAGGCTTCACCAGAAGCGGACGCCTTTTTGCCTCACAAGTGCAAAGACCTAATGCCGAAGCAAAAGCTGCCGCCAAAGCAAAAGGAAAAAGTGTGGTATTTGAAGAGCCGACTATCAAAGAAACTCAGAAGACATCTTTTGAACAAGATGTAGACGAGTTTATGAGAATTATAAAGAGAAGTGATTACAAGGTGGTGGATCAGCTTCACCAAACTCCCCCAAAGATCTCCATATTATCCCTGTTGATGTGCTCTGAAGCTCACAGGAATGCATTACTGAAAGTCCTGCACGCAGCATACGTGCCAGAGGAGATTACCGTTAACCAGCTAGAAACTGTGGTAGCAAATGTCAACACCAGTCATGGACTGGGCTTTACCAATGCTGACTTAACAACTGAGGGACGTAACCACAACAAGGCTTTACATATCACCTTGGAATGCAAGAGTGCTGTTCTATCTCATGTACTAGTGGACACTGGGTCGTCACTCAATGTTCTACCAAAGAAAGCCTTAGTGAAGTTGGAGTATGATGGCTTGCAACTGCGTCCAAGTAATTTGGTAGTGAGAGCATTTGATGGCTCTAAGAGATCAGTGCTTGGGGAGATTGATCTGCCTGTGATGATTGGCCCGCAGACCTTCAAAATTACCTTCTATGTGATGGACATTCAGCCGGCCTACAGTTGTTTGTTGGGTAGACCCTGGATTCACGCCGCTGGCGCTGTTACGTCTACCCTTCACCAGAAGCTGAAATTCGAGTGGGAAGGTCAAATCATCACCATCTGTGGGGAAGAGGACATCTTTGTTAGCCATCTGGCTACGTACAAGTACATAGAAATGGACGGGGAGATCCATGAAACTATGAGCCAGGGGTTTGAGGCCCTGAACATAAATGAAGCATTTGCTGTACTGGGAACCTCCATGACGTCTTATCAGCAAGCCAGGAAGGTTGTTGAAGAGGGTACTGCCCAAGGCTGGGGCAAGCTGCTGCCCATGGAAAAGAAAGAAGACAGATTTGGGTTGGGTTACAAACCAACTCAACAAGATCAATCAGAGGCTGCCAAGAAGCCCAACTTTGTCAGCGGGGGAATGCTCACCCCGGATGCAGTAAACAACTTGGAAGACGAGGAAGAAAGCGACCGCAACCTGGAGAGCTGGATACGTCCAAGGATCCCGGGGAGCCAAGTCCTTAACTGGTCTTCCCAGGAAATTATAAGGGTTACTCCTGCAAAGTAATTATTATTTCCTGTATTTTTTAAGCATGCATCAAGTCTTGCATCTTGCCCAAGATGTCAAGACTCATTTTGTAATCGGGCCATCTTGTAATTTTGTGCAAACAGATAAATTAATGAATATCGGACGTCTTTTGCAAATGAGTCTTTTCCTTTTCCGCTCACTATTTTTCATTTTTCTTTTTGTACAAAAATAAAATGGCAATGTTTTCCAAAATGATAACTTCTTTTCACTTTTTCTAAACAAGATTAAAATTGATCACTAAAATAAACAATCTAAACCCTTGCAGAGAGTGCCTTTCAGACTGCACCGACAACAACACAGCTATGACTTCGTATGACTTTGACAATCCAATCAATCAAGCTGATGAAGGGGTTGAAGAAGACTATGAGCTACCTGAAGAGCTAGCTAGGTTTTTAAGGCAAGAGGAGAAGGTTATCACTCCTCATCAGGAGGAAATTGAAATAGTTAATCTTGGTAAGGAAGAAGATGTGAAAGAGGTCAAGATCGGGGCCTGCCTGCAAGATTCAGTAAAGGAACAACTGATTGACATGCTTTGGGAGTATGTGGATGTCTTTGCTTGGTCTTATCAGGACATGCCAGGGTTGGACACCGATATTGTCATGCACAAGTTGCCTTTGAAAGAAGACTGCCCGCCGATAAAATAGAAGTTGCGCCGTACTCGCCCAGATATCGCAAAGAAGATTAAAGAAGAGGTACAAAAGCAGTGGGACGCCGGTTTCCTAGCTGTGACTAGCTATCCACCATGGGTTGCTAACATTGTACCAGTGCCAAAGAAAGACAGCAAGGTGAGGATGTGTGTGGATTACCGGGATCTGAACAGAGCCATCCCGAAAGATGACTTCCCTTTACCTCACATTGATGTATTGGTTGATAATACGGCTCAGTTCTCGGTGTTCTCCTTCATGGATGGATTTTCAGGATACAATCAGATCAAGATGTCACCTGAAGACATGGAGAAGACAACTTTCATCACACCCTGGGGAACGTTCTGTTATAAGGTGATGCCATTCGGACTTAAGAATGCTGGTGCCACTTATCAACGGGCTATGGTAACATTATTCCATGACATGATCCATAAAGAAATTGAATGTTATGTGGATGACATGATTGCCAAGTCCCTCACAGAAGAAGACCACCTGGTAAATCTGTTGAAGCTATTCAAGCGTCTGAGGAAGTACCAACTGAAGTTAAACCCCAACAAGTGCACATTTGCGGTGAGATCTGGTAAGCTACTGGGATTTATTGTGAGTGAGAAAGGGATTAAAGTTGACCCTGATAAAGTCAAAGCCATTCAAGAAATGCCTGCACCGAAATCAGAAAAAGAAGTTTGGGGGTTTCTCGGTAGATTGAACTACATTTCGTGGTTCATATCTCACCTTACAGCAACTTGTGAACCTTTGTTCAAGCTGTTAAGGAAAGAACAAACGGTCAGGTGGAACGAAGACTGCCAGAGGGCTTTTGACAAAATCAAGGAATACTTACAAGAGCCTTCAATCCTTATGCCTCCAGTTGAAGGAAGACCTCTAATCATGTACTTGACAGTATTAGAAGAGTCAATGGGGTGTGTGCTAGGCCATCATGACGAGTCTGGTCGAAAAGAGTATGCAATATACTACCTAAACAAAAAGTTTACCGACTGTGAACAACGTTATTCACTGCTCGAGAAAACTTGATTTGCTTTAGCGTGGGCTGATCGCCGACTAAGGCAGTATATGTTGACCCACACTACCTTATTGATCTCAAAGATAGACCCAGTTAAGTACATATTTGAGAAGCCAGCTCTTACTGGACGGGTTGCAAGATGGCAAATGATTCTCACAGAATACGACATTCAGTACACATCTCAAAAAGCCATCAAGGGCAGTGTATTGTCTGATTATCTTGCTGAGCAACCCATTGATGATTACCAGCCTATGAGATTTGACTTCCCTGATGAAGACATCATGTTCATTAAAGCAAGAGATCATGAAGAGCCTATTCACACTGAAGGGCCTGACCCAGAAGAAGAATGGACAATGATGTTTGACGGGGCTGTTAATATGAATGGTCGTGGTGTTGGTGCAGTACTCATTACACCTAAAGGAGTTCACATGCCTTTCTCGGCAAAGCTCACTTTTAACTGCACTAACAACGAAGCTGAATACAAAGCTTGTATAATGGGTCTTGAGGAAGCCATCGACCTCAGGATAAAGACTTTGACTGTGTTCGGGGATTCAGCTCTGGTAATCAATCAAACCAATGGCAAATGGTACACCCACCAGGATCATCTGATACCTTATCGGGATTATACAAAAAGATTATTGACTTTCTTTACAACGGTCAAGCTTGAGTATATCCCTCGAGATGAAAATCAGTTTGCAGATGCTCTGGCTACCATTTCATCCATGATCAAAGTTCAAGCTGCCAACTTTGTGCCTCGGATTTCAGTGTCCAGACTTGACAGACCAGCATACGTATTCTCAGCAGACATTGCTAAAGATGATAAGCCTTGGTTCCACGACATCAAATTCTTCTTAGAGGATCAGACATACCCACCTGGGGCATCCTCCAATGATAAGAAGACTTTAAGAAGGCTAGCTGGAAGTTTCTTCCTGAATACTGACGGTTCCCTGTATAAGAGAAACTTTGATATGGTACTCCTCAGATGCGTTGATAAGGCGGAGGCAGACTTGTTGATGCACGAGGTGCACAACGGATCCTTTGGTACCCATGCTGGAGGGCATGCAATGGCTAAAAAGTTGTTAAGATCAGGCTACTACTGGATCACAATGGATGCAGACTGTTGTGCTTATGCTAGAAAATGTCATAAATGCCAGATTTATGCGGATAAAGTGCATGTACCTCCAAATCCTCTGAATGTGATGTCTTCACCCTGGCCCTTTGCCATGTGGGGCATTGATATGATTGGCAAGATTGAACCGACTGCTTCAAACGGTCACAGATTCATCCTGGTTTCTATAGACTATTTTACCAAGTGGGTTGAAGCAGCTTCCTATGTAAATGTCACCAAGCAAGTGGTAGCCCGATTTCTGAAGAGAGACATCATCTGTTGGTACGGAGTTCCCGAGCGAATCATTACTAATAATGGTTCCAACTTGAACAATAAAATGATGGCAGAACTGTGTCGGGACTTCAAGATCCAACACCACAATTCTTCTCCTTACAGGCCAAAGATGAATGGCGCTGTTGAGGCAGCTAACAAGAATATCAAGAAGATTGTGCAGAAAATGGTAGTTACATACAAAGACTAGCATGAAATGCTACCGTTTGCCTTGCATGGGTACCGAACGTCAATCAGAACATTCACTGGGGCAACACCGTATCAGCTTGTTTATGGTATGGAGGCAGTCCTACCTGTTGAAGTTGAGTTACCCTCCCTGCGGGTGTTGATGGATGTTAAACTGAATGAAACAGAATGGGTCCGATCCCGATACGAACAACTAAGTCTGATTGAAGAAAAGAGATTAGCTGCAATCTTTCATGGGCAGCTATATCAGAAAAGAATGAAGAAAGCCTTCGATCAGAAAGTCAGGCTTCGAGAGTACCAAGTAGGAGATCTTGTGCTGAAAAGACTCCTCCCTCCTCATACAGACCACAAGGGCAAGTGGACTCCAAACTATAAAGGGCCATTCGTAGTAAAGAGAGTTTTCTCCGGTGGAGCACTGATGCTCAGTACTATGGATGGTGAAGATTTCCAGTCCCCTGTGAATTCAGATGCAGTTAAAAAATACTTCGTATAAAATGACCCGCTGGACATAAAAACAGAATGTAAGTCCATGCAAAAATAGGGCATCCCGGCGAGTCAAAAACAGTATAAAAGACTCGAGCAAAAATAAGGGAAAACAAATGAAAAACGTACACCCGCTGAGTTGAAAAGCCGCATTGGACAACTCAGGCAAAAATGGGTATCCCGGTGGATTGAAAACCTGAAAGGGCGATCCACGCAAAATAAGGGAAATAAGCGAACAACTGCATTCTGAATTCATCTGTATCACTTACAACCTGGCAAGATCCGAAAGGTCCGAGCGTCGGTCAGAATCAGCCCTCTTCAGAAAGCAAGATGAGAAGAACGTCAATGTCATACGAGTCATAGCAAAAGGGAAGCTCCTTGAAGTGTCATCAACATTGCCAACAATCTTTTGATTTCTCAATTTGTAACAATCCCCTCATTTTAGGGGATCTGTTTACTCGACTGTATCTCGCCAATTCAGGGCACACAAATTAATAAAATCAGATTTTCAGTCACACACTGTCTCGTATTCTTTTATTTGCAAAAATGTCCGATGTCATTAATTTGTGGATTGCATAAATACAGACGCTTCCTTTCTAAAAATAAATGCTTACAGGGAATATACTTACTCCTGGGAGTGTCTAAACTCCTATGTCGGAATCCAGTAAGGGATACCTCGGGATTACTTGTGCGTTTCTCTGTCTTTTCAGGATTGCAGGTATTCAAAGCACAACATGGGGCATGAAAGCTTCTCCCCAGTAGGCTGCCAAATCTTGTTTCCCCAACACACCTTCCAAACAGCACCAGAAATGCTTTCACCCCATCAGAGTTGCCAGGAATCACTCCTCCAACACTTCCATCAGGGCAACACCAGAAGATGTTCATATTCCCCAGCTGAGTTGTCAAGTATCATCCTCAGCAGGATCCCCTGCAGAAATCTCTAGGAAGGTCTTTTAAGTGATCTTTCTTCATCCCCAGCCGAGTGCTGGACAGGGAACCATCTTCCCGTAGAGTTTCAGCCTCTACCCAGAAGAACAACACCTGAAGATCTCACGACAGAGTGACGAAGGCCTCTACAAACCCCAGCTGGGTCCCTCATTACTAAGATAGGTCTATCAGTGACTTATCTCCCCAAGCAGAGTCGTACATCTTATCAGATCCACCAATGACCTCATTCCCAGCTGGGACATCCACATCAAGCAGATCAGCCAAAGATCTTCACAGCAATGGGATCTGAATCCCAGATTGGTATCTTTGCATAATCATGGCATTCGCATCATTATTTTCCCCCACAGAGCATAGCATTCCGTCTAAAACGGAGCATTACGGCAAAACTCAAACATGTTGCATAATCATAAGCCATGTGTCGAACTGAACACTTCTGAATACAGTATACAAAATATTTCCCCAATTCCTCACCAGAAAGACAGAACAGTTCCCTCACAAATACGGATACACACTCCTTTTGGCACTCGTCCGTGTCACCACTCCCCAGTAAAGTCGCCCGAGCATTCTTTACAAACAAACACTTATATATTACAGATACTCTTTTGACACTCGTCTGTGCCATATCCCCAGCATAAAGCTAAAGCGTCCCCTTTGCACTCACAACACATGTTTACACATACACATCTCTGACGCCCGTCCGTGTCACCTCCCCCAGCATAGTTATCCAAACACTCTGGAAGTCAAATACTTGTCTATAAAACACTTTTTCTGGCACCCTTCTGTGTCATGCTTTCCCTAGCAAGTTAAATACTCGTCCGTGTTTCACTCATGCTTGTTACTCATCATCTCTTTACTCATACAGATACTCGTCCGTATCTTGTATATACCACTTAAATCTCCTCAGATTCGGCACTCGTCCGTGTTCTTTGTTAACCAGTTGGTACTCGTCTGTATCATCATCTCTGAACATGCGTCAAGCATTTGTTTCTACCTGATACTCGTCCGTATCATAGTCTTAAGGATGCTCGTCCGCATCTTTAATCTATACACCGTGTCAAACACTTATGTCTTCCTGAATTAAGACACTCGTCTGTGTCTACTACTCCCCAGAAGAGTCCCAGCAAATCCCATTAATTTATTTTCTTTCTATCTGACATTCGTCCTATGTCATGATGCCTTTTCGGCAGCCGTACCCTGCCAGGTGATCGTCCTTCACCTTTTTGATGATCGTCCTTCATCACCCCCAGTGGAGTCTCTATTCATTAGAACCCCTTCTTATCCGACATTCGTCCTATGTCGTGATTTTTAGCAGTCGTCCCCTGCTAGGTGATCGTCCTTCACCTCTTGATGATTGTCCTTCGACATTTTATCCGATGGTCGTCCCCATCGTTGATCTTGTTATCTGACATTCGTCCTATGTCATGATACCCTCAGAGCAGATGTACCCTGCTAGGTGATCGTCCTTCACCTCTTGATGATCGTCCTTCATCATTTTATCTGATGGCCGTCCCCATCGTTGATCTTGTTATCTGACATTCGTCCTATGTCATGATACCCTCAGAGCAGCCGTACCCTGCTAGGTGATCGTCCTTCACCTCTTGATGATCGTCCTTCATCATGCTTATCCGATGGCCATCCCCATCGTCGACCTTTTTATCCGGCATTCGTCCTATGTCGCGATACTTTCGGAAACCATACCTTGCCAGGTGATCGTCCTTCACCAATAGATGACCGTCCCTCATCGTATCCCCAATAGAGCAGCCGTCCCCTACTAGGTGATCGTCCTTCACCTCTGATGACCGTACCTCATCATTTATTTCATTTATGCTTTGAACTTGATGGTCGTCCCCATCACCTACCTTCAATCCCCCAGAAAGTCTTATAGCTTTACCTGATGGTCGTCCCCATCATGATCTCTCATATCCCCAACATGTCGGCCGTCTCCGTCATTACTTCGTTTCCCGCATCTTTCCCCAGCATGTCGGACGTCCCCGTCTTTGCTTCATCCCCAGCAGTCGTCCTCTGCTCGACGGTCGTCCTTCGTCGCCCGCACTTTATAATATACTTTATTTTGTTTTACAATCTATATCCCTTTTCTTCTTCATTCTGTGAGTGCAAATTTTGGTTTGTCTTTTGGTATTCGACCACAAGTTATCTTGTTTGCCTGATAAGCCGTCGCTTACATCCTGCACAGCTAACTCATGCTTGAATAGGGGCAGCTGTAAACACCCCAAATTTGCCCTCACCCATTCACACCATGTCTTTTGATCTTTTCATATGCATAAGTTCAATCACAGCATCTCATATTGCATTTTTGCTTCACTGCATTGATTCAAAGTCATCTGCATCTAGGGTTTGTGATCTGAGCCATTCCTGAGCCATTTGAACCACTTAAAAGGTCATCAATCACTTCAAAGGGGTCCATGAATGTTCAAGCATCATATTATATCCCCACAAAGTCAAGAAAGTCAAAGAATCACAAGAACTAAGAAAGGCATGGAAGTAGAGCCAGGTTTAACTGCACAGATGACCTAGAATTAGGGTTTTGGTTTCAGAGGCCATAACTCCAAATTTTTTAGTCATTCTTGTTTCTATTGGTCTCTATATGGTATAGGGATCATACATATCAATTTTCATGAAGAAATTCAATGGGGAAGGCATCTGATCAAGAGTTGACTTCTTGAGCAAGTCAGTGTAAAATCAGGGCATCTGAGGCCCCCAATGACCCAACTAAAGGGTGTTCTTCATCATTTTGAATGTGTATGATCTTTATTTGATCATAGAAGATGTTATAAGTTCACAAAATTGCAAAATTTCAAGCCATTTGCAAAGTTGCCTTTTTGGGAAAGTGACTTGTAATGTAAACTTGCCATTTTGGGAAAGTTTTTCAACCTCCTCAAATTGATTCAAAAATGCTTCAAATGAGAAAACTTTGGTCATGAAAGTTGTAGAATGGATCATTCCCTTTTCAAAAAGTACAAGAACTCATTCTAATTCATTTTGGATCAAAAGATATGGCTTGTCAAAGTTGAGGAAAATGACATAATTTCAAGTCTTGCACCAAAGAGGCAAAGTTGCAAAACCCCTTGCCAAGGCAAAATGTGACTTCAATGTGACTTCTATGCATTACACAAACATAAACCAAGGCCTAAAAATCAGAATGCACCAAAGATTTGTCCAATTTCATGGCTTGTGCATTAAGAAATTCCAAAGGGGCCAAAAGTTCACAAATTTGCAAAACACTACATAAACTTCACTCAACTTGCTGAATTGTCTCAAAACCAATTCCATGGACATCTTTAATCTCAGCTGAGCCAGGACAAGCCAAAAAGCCAGCTGCACAAGTGCCCATACCTCAAGTACAAAACTTTTGACTTTTTGGCAAGAAGCCCATACCAATCAGCTGTAGCCACCACCCACTCTCTGGCCTATCACAGCATGTTATGTGGATCAAACCCAAGCCATAACACACAACAACTCAGCCTGAAACAACCCACAAGCCAGCACTCTCAAAAACCTCCCTTTATGCACTTTCCTTCGAATCTCAGCACACAAGCATCAAACACCAAAACAAACTTCATAGAATCACTCAACATGTTCCCCTGATCATTTCCCAACCCTCATTTGTCCCTGAAACCACCTCAATCAGAAACACGATTCTCACCCCTCACTGAACAGAACTTCATCAAACTCACAAACCAGCAACTTTAAACTCCAACCAAGCTTCAAAGCTTCATCAAGAGGATCTTTGGAGCCATTTTGAAGCAAAGAAGCAGGCAGAAAGCTCTTGGATTGAAAGCTCCATCTCAGGTAGCCATGTGAAAACATTTTTCCAGAACTCTTGTTTTAAGTTTCTAAATGATAAATCATGTTCCACTGATCACACTGAACTTTGAATTTTCGAAAATGGTTGAAAAATGATTGTGTATGGCCTGACTGAAATTTCTGCCATTTTTGAATCTTGCTTCGAATCTGTTTCATGCTTAGAAATAAATTGTTTTTGAGGTCAGGGATGAGTTTAGGGAGGTGAGAAGAAGTGATCTGGAGCTTTAGGGCTCCAGAAATGGCCTGGGGAGTGATTTGAGAAATTCTCAGGGGAGATGTGGCCGGAGAAGATGACCGGAGGTCATTTCCGGCCACCTAAAAGTGATTAAATGCTAATTAGGGTTAGGGCACCAGGTTTGAATGTAGGCCATTGGATGATGTTTCCCGCGCGCGTTTGAAAGGTCAGGATCATGTCATTAGTTATTAATTAGGTTTATTTAATTAATTAATCAGAATTAAGGAAGTTTGAACTTGGGCCGTAGGATTGCGCGCCAAGTCAATGAATCCAAGCCCAGATTGCATCCTGGCTCTCCATTGTGCATACTTTTCTTTATTTTCATTTTAATTTCATTTTCTTTTCATTTTATTTGTACGAATTATTTAAAATAGCAAAAATCATTTAAAAATTATGAAACTTTTTGTCAAAGATTTCATTAATTTTTAAAACCCAAAAATATTTTTATTTTTATTTTTTGCATGAAAAATTATTTTTAAATCATTTAAATATTTATTTTTAATTAATTAATGAAAATTAATTAGTTAAAAATGCATTTAGGTATTTAAAAATCACCAAAAAATTCACACTGCATTTAGAAACATTTAGAAACATTATCAAACCCTCAAACCAAATTTCTTTTTTGTTCTTGGTGCCTTTTGATCATTTTCATTGGAATTAATTTCATTTCAAGGCAATATTTTGGTTCAACCTTTGAAAAATCCTTTCTGCCTAACCCTTGAGAGTTTGATGATGATTCTTCTTGCATTGCATCCTTCACGGCATATAGTTTATAGGGTAAAATTGGTTTGATTTGATCTTGCATTTTCAATTTGTTTTGCATTTTTTGTGATGAGGTACCCCAAAACCCTAGCCAACTTAGGAAATTCACAACTTACACTAGGTTAAGAGTTGGATCCCCTCCTTTGGGAAGTGAGCTTGTATAGGTTTAGGGTATCTTTTATTGAATTTTCAATTTTTTATCATGTCATTTGCTTCTGGTTTTGGATTTTTGCATTGCATGATGCATGAAACCCTAATTTGTGTCCTCCTTTGCATCCATTTCTCATTTGCTTGCATCCAATGACATCCATGGCATTTTGTGCATCCACATGATTCATAATACATCTTAGGACATATTAGAATCATGTTTGATCATTTCATCTTTCATTTGCCATGTTATATGTCCATTGCATTTCACAACTTTTCATGTACATTCATGGTTCAAAGCATGCTTCATCTGCATCCATATCCGTGTATGATCATTCTCATGTCCTGCCTCATGTTTGTATCATCTCTTAGCATCATTAACATCATATTTATGTTTCTGACTTTGGTTTGCATCGTGACATCTCATCTCATTTGCATTGCATTTCATTTCTTTTGCTAACTTTTCAGGTGGTAAGTTGTTTTGAGAAGTGAATTTGCCTTCACTTCTCACAATCTCTTCTCATCTCTCTTGCATCTTTGCTGCATTTTATCTTGTGTATTGGATTGAGCTTGCTCATTCATGTTCATCTCTTACTTTCTTTATTCAAGCAACTTGTCTTCTTAAGTGAAGCAAGTTGTTTTGCTTCTCTTTGCTTCTTTCTCCTTCCATATGCTTCCTTCCTGGTGGTTTCTCTGAAGATCTTCCTGCAAACCTCATAAACCCTAGGAATAACCAAGCATGATAACAATTAGGTTTTGATTTAGTCCCCCATTAGTTTTTACCTTTGAGTCTCTTAGAGTCTTCTCTTCTCATCTCATAATCAAGGACTAAACCCTAAAGGCTTTAAGGCTTTGTGATTAAGCTTATGCCTGCATCCTTTTATTAGTATGGATTGTATAACTTTAATCCTTATTGTTAAACCCTTAATGTGTTTAAACCCTTTAATAAATCCATCTAATAATCACTAAGACATCAACCTTGTAACTTGGGCCTTGCATTAGGGTTCTAATTCTTCCTTAATTGGTTAAGAAGGACTAACCCTAGTGTTAATGGACAAGTCCCCCTCAAGTTGTCTTGCAACTCATAAAAATCACTTCTTCACCTTATCATTAACAAAAATCCATTTAATAAAGGCTTTGTTTTGTCATGAGGTTAATCCCTAATCATGGATTAAGTTGAGGAGTCTTTCTCAACTTAAATGTTCTCATCTATTATCCTTCTACTAGGATGGTGTAATGAGTCCATTAAATCCCTGATTATGGCTTAAACTCATTATTTAACACTAAACAAAAACATCTAAATAATCACAAGTAGGTTAATGATCTTAATCCTACATCATGGTGATTAAGTGTGAGGTGCTTACTTCATACTTAAGGTATTCTCATTACCCCTAATCAGAGGGAGGATGTGATGAGTTTACTAACCCATTGGTTTAGGCTTAAGCTCATTGACTTATGGCAAATCAAAAAGCAATAAAAGACTGAAAACACAAAAACAAACAATAATCGTCTCCTCCGGGATTCTTTTCTCATCTCATTCACTCATAAACGAGAACTTGCTTCTTCCGTCTAATGCAAGACAGTTTGCACCTGAGCCAGACAGGTCATACACTTGAGCATAGACAAGTAAGCAGTTCACAAGTCAATTTATCTTTTAGTCTCTTTGAGTCGAACTACGGTGTTCTGACTTCCTCATTGCACGAGAGGATACGTAGGCATAACTTAACAGTTATCGAACAAAAGTCTCTGTATATTCCCCCTCCTCCAGCATTATTCTTTAAGCCTTATAGTCTTGAGCTTCATACTCCTGTTCTTACACTGACACTTCTCTTATACACTTCACATTTATTTTACACTGACACTTGCATTCTTTCCAGCTTTGATGCACAGATTGCACTGACACTACCCCTTTTAACACAAATATTTTAAGCATGGATCCCGTCGAGTACGACGGACAATCTGGGTGCTAATACCTTCCCAGGTTGTAACCAACCCCCTTTCTCAGTCTCTCTGGTTCGCAACCGTCTTATCCATCTCTTCCTAGGTCTATGCAGCATTACCTTTCCTCCGGGATAAAAATGCCTAGCTGGCGACTCTATTTTTTCTCTGAGTTCACCTCTGTGTGTTCTCTTCTCTTTCGCCGACCGTTCGCGTCTGTACCCCTTCTGACCTTGGTGTCATTTGGTGGGAGCGACAAACATCAGCAACCCTTGTTCCAACAGATTCTGCTACAACTCCAACAATTATTCAATCAATCACTTCAACGGATACAAATTCAGTCACAATTCCTTCTACAACGACAACACCCATTAATCCATCAGTTCCTGCTACAACTTCAACACACATCCAGTCAACAGTACCATCAACAACATCTGCAACAGTTAATGAAAATGTCTCAGCGGTTACGATATACTACGATCCCGCAAATGTTCCTTCCAACAACCCACAAATTACTACTCCTGTCAGAGCTCCGGTTACCATATATTATGATCCACACACCATTGTGGCCCCTTCTGCAGCTGCTATCAGTCCGGTTACTATCACAGTACTTGGGCCAGTTCCTTACAAAAGCAGTAATTCCATCCCTTGGCATTATGGCTCAGATCTATACTGCGAGGGGCAGAAAATCACTTTAGAATCATCAACTTCTTCACCTCAGATAGACAATGTGGGGGGAGGCGGAGGCTTCACTAGAAGCGGACGTCTCTTTGCCTCACAAATACCAAGACCCGTTGCTAAAATAGAAGCTGCTGCTAAGGCAAAAGGGAAGAGCATGGGGCAAGAAGAACCAGTTGCTAAAGAAACTTTGAAGACTCCTTTTGATCAAGAGGTTGATGAGTTCATGAGGATCATCAAAAAGAGTGATTATAGGGTGGTAGACCAGCTTCACCAAACACCTTCCAAGATCTCCATACTATCATTGCTAATGTGCTCTGAGGCTCATCGGAACGCGCTATTAAAAGTCCTGCACGCAGCTTATGTGCCGGAGGAGGTTACTGTCAATCAGTTAGAAGCCGTGGTTGGAAATGTCAACGCTAGTCATGGACTAGGATTTACCAACACTGATCTGACAATGGAAGGTCACAATCACAACAAGGCTTTGCACATTACCTTGGAGTGTAAGGGTGCAGTTCTTTCTCACGTACTGGTGGACACAGGGTCATCCCTCAAGGTCCTACCCAAGAAAGCCCTTGTGAAGCTGGAGCAAGAAGGATTGGCATTACGCCCAAGCAACTTGGTAGTGAGAGCCTTTGATGGTTCTAAAAGATCAGTTCTGGGAAAGATAGAATTACCAATAACGATTGGCCCACAGGTTTTCAAAACGACCTTCTTTGTGATGGATATACAGCCTTCCTACAGCTGTCTATTGGGTAGACCATGGATACACGCCACTGGCGCTGTGACGTCAACCCTTCACCAGAAGTTAAAATTTGAGTGGGAGGGCCAAGTCATTACCATTTGTGGGGAGGAGGATATCTTCGTTAGCCAGCTGGCTACTTTCAAATACATTGAAATGGATGGGGAGATACACGAAATGATGAGTCAGGAGTTTGAGGCCCTTAATATTAATGAAGCATCTGCTGTGCTTGGGACTTCCATCACATCATATCAACAAGCCCGGAAGGTTGTTGAGGAAGGTACCGCCCAAGGCTGGGGCAAGCTGCTGCCCGTAGAGAAGAAAGAGGACTGATTCAGGTTGGGTTACAGACCAACTCGACAAGATCAACCAGAGGCTGCAAAGGAGCCCAAGTTTGTCAGCGGGGGGATGCTTACCCCGGATGCTGTGAACAGTTTGGAAGACGAGGAAGAAGACGAGCGCAACCTGAAATGCTGGATACGTCCAAGGATCCCGGGGAACCATGTCTCAAATTGGTCTTCCCAGGAAATTATAAGAGTTACTCCTGCAAAGTAATTATTATTTCCTGTTTTTATAGCATACATCAAGTCCTGCATCTTGCCCAAGATGTCAGGACTCATTTTGTAATCGGGCCATCTTGTATTTTGTGCAAACGATCAATTAATGAATATCAGGACATCTTTTGCAAACGAGTCTTTTCTTTTTCCGCTCACTGTTTTTCATTTTTCATTTTTTGTAAAAAAAATAAAATGGCAATGTTTTTCAAAATAATAACTTCATTTTCACTTTTCTAAGCAAGATAAAATCGATCACTAAAATGAACAAATCTAAACCCTTGCAGAAGTGCCCTCCAGACTGCACCGACAACAACACCGCTATGACTTCGTATGACTTTGACAATCCTATTAATCAAGCTGATGAAGGGGTTGAAGAAGATTATGAGCTACCTGAAAAACTAGCCAGGTTGTTGAGACAAGAGGAGAAGGTTATCACTCCTCATCAGGAGGAGGTGGAAACGGTTAATCTTGGTACAGAAGAAGACATGAAAAAAGTGAAAATCGGGGCCCGTCTGCAAGATTCAGTGAAAGAACAACTTATTGACATGCTTCGGGAGTATGTGAATGTTTTTGCTTGGTCTTATCAGGATATGCCAGGGTTGGACACCGACATTGTTATGCACAAGTTGCCTCTGAAAGAAGACTGTCCGCCAGTAAAACAGAAGTTGCGCCGTACTCGCCCAGATATGGCCATGAAGATAAAAGAAGAGGTACAAAAATAGTGGGACGCCGGTTTCCTTGCTGTGACTAGTTACCCGCCGTGGGTTGCTAACATTGTACCTGTACCTAAGAAAGATGGAAAAGTGAGGATGTGTGTGGATTACCGGGACCTGAACAGAGCCAGCCCGAAAGATGACTTCCCATTACCTCACATTGATGTACTAGTTGAAAATACGGCTCAGTTCTCGGTGTTCTCCTTCATGGATGGATTTTCAGGATATAATCAGATCAAGATGTCACCTGAAGACATGGAGAAGACAACTTTCATCACACCCTAGGGCACATTCTGTTATAAAGTAATGTCGTTCGGACTAAAGAGTGCTAGTGCCACTTATCAACGGGCTATGGTAACATTATTCCGTGACATGATCCATATAGAAATTGAATGTTATGTGGATGACATGATTGCCAAGTCCCTCACAGAAGAAGAAACCCTGGTGAATCTGTTGAAGTTATTCAGGCGTCTGAGGAAGTACCAATTGAAGTTGAACCCCAACAAATGCACATTCGGGGTGCGATCCGGTAAGCTGCTGGGATTTATTGTAAGTGAGAAAGGGATTGAAGTTGACCCTGAAAAAGTCAAAGCCATTCAAGAAATGCCTGCACCAAGGACTGAAAAGGAAGTTCGGGGGTTTTTAGGTAGATTGAACTACATTTCAAGGTTCATATCTCTCCTTACAGCAACCTGTGAACCCTTATTCAAGTTGTTGAGAAAAGAACAAACGGTCAGGTGGAATGAAGACTGCCAGAGGGCTTTTGCCAAAATCAAGGAATACTTACAAGAGCCTCAAATCCTTATGCCTCCAGTTGAAGGAAGACCTCTAATAATGTACTTGACAGTATTAAAAGGGTCAATGGGGTGTGTGTTGGGCCAGCATGACGAGTCTGGTCGAAAAGAGTATGCAATATACTACCTGAGCAAAAAGTTTACCGACTATGAACAACGTTATTCACTGCTCGAGAAAACTTGTTGTACTTTAGCGTGGGCTGCTCGCCGGCTAAGGCAGTATATGTTGACCCACACTACCTTATTGATCTCAAAGATGGACCCAGTCAAGTACATTTTTGAGAAGCCAACACTTACCGGACGGGTTGCAAGATGGCAAATGATTCTCACAGAATATGACATTCAGTACACATCTCAGAAAGCCATCAAAGGCAGTGTATTGTCTGATTATCTCGCTGGGCAACCCATTGATGATTACCAGCCTATGAGATTTGACTTCCCTGATGAAGACATCATGTTCATAAAAGAAAAAGATCACAAGGAGCCTGTTCACACTGAAGGGCATGACCCGGAAGAAGAATGGACTATGATGTTTGATGGGGCTGTTAATATGAATGGTCGTGGAGTTGGTGCAGTACTCATTACACCTAAGGGAATTCACATGCCTTTCTCGGCAAAACTCACCTTTAACTGCACTAACAACGAAGCTGAATACGAAGCTTGTATTATGGGTCTTGAGGAAGCCATTGACCTCAGGATCAAGACTTTAACAGTTTTTGGAGATTCAGCTCTGGTAATTAATCAAACCAATGGCAAATGGTATACTCACCAGGAACATCTGATACCTTATCGGGATTATACGAGGAGATTAATCACATTCTTTACAACAGTCAAGCTGGAGTTTATCCCTCGAGATGAAAATCAGTTTGCAGATGCTCTGGCTACCATTTCTTCCATGATCAAAGTTCAAGCTTCCAACTTCGTGCCTCGGATTTCAGTATCCAGACTTGACAGACCAGCGTACGTATTCTCAGTAGACCTTGCTAAAGATGAAAAGCCTTGGTTCTATGACATCAAGTGCTTCTTGAAGGATCAAACATACCCACCTGGGGCATCATCCAATGATAAGAAGACATTAAGAAGATTGGCTGGTAGTTTCTTCCTGAATGCTGATGGTTCGTTATACAAGAGAAACTTTGACATGGTACTTCTCAGATGTGTTGATAAGACAGAAGCAGGCTTGCTGATGCACGAGGTGCACGAAGGATCTTTTGGTACTCATGCTGGAGGGCATGCAATGGCTAAAAAGTTGTTAAGATCAGGCTATTACTGGATCACAATGGATGCAGACTGTTGTGCTTATGCCAGGAAATGCCATAAATGCCAGATTTATGCAGATAAATTACATGTGCCTCCGAATCCTTTGAATGTGATGTCCTCGCCTTGGCCCTTTGCCATGTGGGGCATTGACATGATTGGCAAGATTGAACCGACTGCATCAAATAGCCACAGATTCATCCTGGTTGCTATTGACTATTTTACTAAGTGGGTTGAAGCAACTTCATATGCAAATGTCACCAGGCAAGTGGTAGCCCGATTCCTAAAGAGAGACATCATTTGTCGGTATGGAATACCCGAGCGAATCATTACTGATAATGGTTCCAACTTAAACAACAAAATGATGGCAGAACTGTGTCGGGACTTCAAAATCCAACATCACAATTCTTCTCCTTACAGGCCAAAGATGAATGGCGCTGTAGAGGCAGCTAACAAGAATATCAAGAAGATTGTGCAAAAGATGGTGGTCACTTACAAAGACTGGCATGAAATGCTACCATTTGCCTTGCATGGGTACCGTACCTCGATCAGAACATCTACTGGGGCAACACCGTATCAGCTTGTGTATGGTATGGAGGCAGTCCAACCTGTTGAAGTTGAATTACCTTCCTTGAGAGTGTTGATGGATGTCAAGTTGGATGAAGCAGAATGGGTCCGATCTCGGTACAACCAACTGAATCTGATCGAGAAAAAAGATTAGCTGCAATCTGTCATGGGCAGCTGTATCAGAAAAGAATGAAGAAAGCCTTTGATCAGAAAGCCAGGCTTCGAGAATACCAAGTAGGAGATCTAGTGCTGAAAAGACTCCTCCCTCCTCATACAGACCACAGGGGCAAGTGGACTCCGAATTATGATGGTCCGTTCATAGTAAAGAAAGTTTTCTCTGGCGGAGCATTGATGCTTAATACTATGGATGGTGAAGACTTCTTGTCCCCTGTGAATTCAGATGCAGTTAAAAAATACTTCGCATAAAATGACCCGCTGGACATAAAAACAGAATGTAAGTCCAGGCAAAAATAGGGCATCCCGGCGAGTCAAAAACAGAATAAAAGACTCGGGCAAAAATAAGGGAAAATAAATAAAAAATGTACACCCGCTGAGTTGAAAAGCCGCATTGGACAGCTCAGGCAAAAATGGGTATCCCGGTGGATTGAAAACCTGAAAGGGCGATCCACGCAAAATAAGGGAATAAGCGAACAACTGCATTCTGAATTCGGCTGTATCACTTACAAAATGGAAAGCTTCAAAAGGTTAAAAGCATCGATCATAATCAACCTTCAAAAGCAAGATGAGAAGAACGTCAATGTCATATAAGTCATAGCAAAAAGGGGAAGCGCACTGAAGCGTCATCAGCATTGCCAGCACTTTACTTTTTCTCAATTTGTAACAATCTCCTCATTTCAGGGGATTTGTTTCTTTGACTGTACTTTCCAATTCAGGGCACACAAATTAATGAAATCAGATCTTCAGTCACATTTTGCCTCGTACATTTTATCTTTATTTGCAAAAATGTCCGATGTCCTTAATATAATGGTTGCATAAATACAGATGCGTCTTTTCTAAATTACATGTTTGCAGGAAATATATATTTGCTCCCGAGAGTGCCTAAAATCCTATGATGGAATCCAGTAAGGGATACCTCGGGGTACTTGTACGTTTCTTTGTCATGACAGGATTACAAGTATTCAAAACGCAATATGGGGCATGAAAGCTTCTCCCCATCAGAATAACATCAGAAGGAGGCTCATTTCCACAGAAAGGACCCTCACCCTCAGCAGGGCCTGTACAAAAATCTTTAGGAAGATCGTTCAGTGATCATTCCTCCCCAGCCAAGTGTTAGACAGGGAACCATCTCCCCACAGAATTTCAACCTCTATCCAGAAGAGCAATGACTGAAGATCTCACAACAAAGTAACGAAAGCTTCGACAGCCCCGGCTGGGCCCCTCATTACAAAGATAGGTCTATTAGTGACCTATTTCCCCAAGCAGAGTCATACATCTTATCAGATCTACCATTGATATCATCCCCAGCTGGGATATTCTTTCAAAGTAGATCAATCAGAGATCTTCACAGCAACGGGATCTGAACCCCGGATCGGTACCTTTTGCATAATCATAGCATTCACATCATATTTTCCCCCAAAGCGTAGCATTCCGTCTAATACGGAGCATTACGGCAAAAGTCAAACATATTGCATAATCATAAGCCACATTTTGAATCGATCACTTGTGAATACTGACATACCACCAACAATATACAGAATGCCTCTCAAAATTCCCCAGCAGAAAGCCAAAGCATCCCCTTTGCACTCACAAATACATATTAATAAACTCTCCTGACACTCGTCTGTGTCACCTATCCCCAGGAAAGCCCAATAAATTATTTCCTTTCTATCCGATGTTCGTCCTATGTCGTGATACTTCCGGCAGCCGTACCCTGCCAGGTGATCGTCCTTCACCTTCAGATGATCGTCCTTCATCGTCCCCTAGTGGAGTCTCCATTATTGGAACCCTTTCCTATCCGACATTCGTCCTATGTCGTAATATTTTTAGCGGTCGTACCCTGCTAGGTGATCGTCCTTCACCCTTCCAATGATCGTCCTTCATCATCTTATTTGATGGCCGTCCCCATCGTAGATCTTGTTATCTGACATTCGTCATATGTTATGATAAACCCCGAGAGTAGTCGTACCCTGCTAGGTGATCGTCCTTCACCTCTTGATGATCATCCTTCATCATGCTTATCCGATGGCTGTCCCCATCGTCGACCTTTTCTATCCGGCATTCGCCCTATGTCGTGATACTGTTGGCAACCGTACCTTGCCAGGTGATCGTCCTTCACCTTAGATGACAGTCCCTCATCTTACCCCCAACAGAGCAGCCGTCCCATGCTAGGTGATCGTCCTTCACCTTTGATGACCATCCCTCATCATTTATTTCTCCAACCTGATGGTCGTCCCCATCATTTACTTTACTTTCAATCCCCAGAGAGTCTCTTTTCTTAGCTTGATGGTCGTCCCCGTCATGATCTCCTTATTTCCCCAGCATGTCGGCCGTCCCCGTCATTGCTTTATCCCCAGCAGTCGTCCTCTGCTCGATGGTAGTCCTCCATCACTTTCACTTCATAATCATGCCTTACTTCCTTTTACAATTTATATCCCTTTTCTTTTTCCCAGTGAGCGCAAATTTTGGACTGTCTTTGGTATTCAACCACAAGTTATCTTGTTTGTCTGTTAAGCCGTTGCTTACATCCTGCACAACTAACTCATGTTTGAATAGAGGCAGCTGTAAACACCCTAAATTTTCCCTCACTCATTTCACCATGGCTTGTGATCTTTCATATTTGCATCAGTTCAATCATAGCATCTCATATTTCATTTTTTTCACTGCATTGGTTCTAAGTCATCTGCATCTAGGGTTTGTGATCTGAGCAATCCATGAGCTATCTGAGCCACTCCAAAGGTCTTCAATCATCTCAAGAGGGTCTATGTATGTTCAAACATCATATTATATCCTCCCAAGATCAAGGAAGTCAGAAAATCACAAGAACTGAGAAAGGCATGGAAGTAGAGCCAAGCTTAACTACACAGATGACCTAAAATTAGGATTTTGGTTTCAAAGGTCATAACTCCAATTTTCTTGGTCATTCTTGTTTCTATATGTCTCTATATGATATAAGGATCATGCATACCAATTTTCATGAAGAAATTCAATGGGGAAGGCATCTGATCAACAGATGACTTCTTGAACAAGTCAGTGCAAAATCAGGGCATCTGAGGCCCCCAATCATCCAACCAAAGGGTCTTCTCCTTCATTTTGTTTGTCTATAATCTTTATTTGATCTTAGAAGAAGTTAGAAGTTCACAAAATTGAAGAATTTCAAGCCATTTGTAAAGTTGCCATTTTGGGAAAGTGACTTGTAATGCAAACTTGCCATTTTGGGAAAGTTTTTCAACCTCCTCTTTTTGATTCAAAAATGCTTCAAATGAAAAATTCTTGGTCATGAAAGTTATAGATTGGATCATCCCCTTTTCAAAAAGTACAAGAACTTGACCTAATTCATTTTAGAACTCAAGTTATGGCTTGTCAAAGTTGGGAAAAATCACTTAAATTTCACTTTTGCACCAAAGAGGGAAGTTTGCAAATTCTCATACCAAGCCAATTTGGGACTTCTAATACATATCTACACATAATACCATCCTAGTGCAATTCATTTGGATCAGATTTGTGCCTTGAATCACAAGCTTTCATGCCTTGAACTTCACAAATTTCAAAAGGGGCCAAACTTCCCCAAAATTGCAAAATGGATCAAAACCTTTCATCCACTTGCCACAGCTTATCAAATCTGATTTCATAGCATTCCTTGATCCTTGCTGCGCACAACCATGCCTCTATCCCATCATGCCACATGCCCATACCTCAAGTACAAGTCATGGTGACATTTTGGCAACTTGCCCATACCAATCATCATAGGCCATCACCCACTCTCTGACCTATCACAGCTCAATATGTGGATCAAACCCAAGCCATAACACACAACATTGCAAGCTGAAACCTAAGAATCCTCAGCATACACAAAATCTCTCTAACTTGCAAAAGCTTTCGAAACACACAACTCAGCCAACAAATCCCTAAACTTTTTCCACCATTCAACTCCACAATCATCATTGATCATTTCCCACCCTTCATTTTGCCTTGAAACACCCTGAATCAAAAACACGATTTTCACATTTCTTGAACTGAGTTTCAGCCAACTCCACATAGAGGCCATATAAACTCCCACCAAGCATTGCAAACTCTTCAGAAGGATCAGTGGAGGCGATTTGAAGCAAAGAACTGGCCAGAAAGTACCAAAGGTGAAAGCTCAAGTTCAGGTGAGCTCAAGAACTTTTTTTCCAGAACCTTCATTTTAAGTTATTAATTGATTCTATGTGCTCTCCTGATGATCATGATGTCTTTACTTTTGAAAATGATTGAGAAACCAGTATGTATGAAGCTTCTGAAACTTTTGATGTGTTTTCCGTTTTGCTTCGATTCGTGTTCTTGATGGTAAATAAATGATTTTTGTTATTTGATTCTTGTTTGGAGTGATGAGAGGATCATTTCTGGAAATTTTGAGAGCTTAGGGTTGCGTATTAAGTGAGATAGCATGTTTTGCTAGCCGGAGAAGATGACCGGAACACTGTTCCGGTCACCTGAGAGTAATTAGGGTTCAGATTAGGGCTTTAATAATAATTAGTGAAGTTTGAATTTTAGCCATTGAGATGCGCGCTAGTCAATTCCCGCCCCCTAGGTTTAAATCCTGGCCCTCGGATCAGTTGACTTTCATTAAAATTCATTTAATTTTCATTTTATTTGCATTTTCTTTACCATTTTATTAAAAATAGCAAAACTCATCTAAAAAATTTTATCTTTTGCATTTTTCTTTCAAATATATTTCTCATTCTGAAAATAATTTTTATTTTATTTTTTGCATAAAATTTGTATTTTTAAAAATATTTGAATGTTTATTTTAATTAATTAATGGAAATTAATTAATTAAAATACCATTTAAGTTTCTAAAAATCACCAAAAAAATCACATTGCATCTTGACACATTTAGGGACATTATAAAACCATTCACACAAATTTCTTTTTGGTTCTTGTTCCCTTTTGACATTTTTCCTTGAATTTAAGGTTCTTAAAAAGCAATATTTTGACCCTAACTTGGAAAAATCTTTTCTGCCTAACCATGAAAGGTTTGATAGTGGTTCTTTTTGCATTGCATTCCACATACCATGTAGTTTCTAGGACAAAATTGACATGAAATTATCTTTCATTTTTGATTTGTTTTGCATTTTTCTTTGTGAAGTACCTTAAAACCCTAGCAAACTTAGAAAAATCATAAGTCCTTCTAGGTTGAACTTCTGACCTCCCCCTTTGGATGGTAACTTAGTATAGGTTTAGGGTTACTTTGAGTCCATTTTCAATTTTTTATCTTATGTTTTGCTTCTGTTTTTGAATTATGCATCTCACATGATCATATAACCCTAATTTGCATCTTCATTTGCATCCATCTTGTATAAGCTTGCATACATGAAGTTGCCATGACATCTTGTGCATCCACATGACATATAAGAAATCCTAGGACACATTAGAATCATGTTTGATCATTGCATCATCCATTTTCCATGTTATGCCTTCATTGCATTTCATAAGTTTTATGAACTTTCATGCTTCCTTTCATGTTTCATTTGCATCCTCATTGCTTGTATGATCATCCACATCTCATGCCTACCATTTGTATCATCTCTTAGCATCATTTACATCTTAATTTGCTTCTGACTTTGGTGTTCATCTTTGCATCTTATCTCATTCTCATTTCATTTCATTCCTTGTTGCTAACTTTTCAGGTGGTAAGTATTTGAGAAGTGAATTTGCCTTCACTTCTCATAATCTCTTCTCATCTCTTTTATGCATCATTGCTGAATTTTGTACTTGTATTAGAGAGAGCTTGCTCACTCATGTCCCTTCCTCTCGCTCTTTCTTCAAGCAACTTATCTTCTTAAGTGAAGTAAGTTGTCTTGTTTCTTCTGCTTCTTTTCCTTTCATCCTGTTTCCTCCTTGGTGGCTTCTCTGAAGATCTTCTTGCAAGCCTCATAAACCCTAGGAATAACCAAGCATGATCACAATTAGGGTTTGATTAGTCCCCCATCAGTTTTACCTTTGTGTCATCTTTTGTGTCTTCTCTTCTCATCTCTTAATCAAGGACTAAACCTTAAAGGTTTTAAGGCTTTGTGATTAAGCTTATGCTTGCATCCTTCTATTAGGATGGAGTGTATAACTTTAATCCTAAGTGTTAAACCCTTAATGTGTTTAAATCATTTAATCAATCCATCTAATAATCACTGAGACATCAAGCTTGTAACTTGGGCCTTGCCTTAGGGTTCTAATTCTTCCTTAATTGGTTAAGAAGGACTAACCCTAGTGTTAATGGATAAGTCCCCCTCAAGTTGTCTTACAAACCATAAAATTCACTTCTTAATCTTTCCATTAACTAAAATCCACTTCAATAAAGGCTTTGTTTTGTCATGAGGTTAATCCCTACTCATGGATTAAGTTGAGGAGCCTTCCTCAGCTTAAATGTACTCATCTATTATCCTTCTACTAGGATGGTGTAATGAGTCCATTAAATCCTTGATTATGGCTTAAACTCATTACTTAACACTAAACAAAAACTCCAAAAAAAAACATCTAAAATAAATGCAAGTAGGTTAATGATCTTAATCCTACATCATGGTGATTAAGTGTGAGGTGTTTACTTCATACTTAAGGTATTCTCATTACCCCTAATCATAGGGAAGATGTGATGAGTTTACTAACCCTTGATTTAGGCTTAAGCTCATTTTCTTATGACAAACCTCAAAAAAGTAATAAAAGATTGAAAATACCAAAAACAAACAATAATCGTCTCCTCCGGGATTCTTTTCTCACCTCATTCACTCATAAACGAGAACTTGCTTTTTCCGTCTAATGCAAGACAGTTTGCACCTGAGCTAGACAGGTCATACACTTGAGCATAGACAAGCAAGCAGTTCATCAGTCAATTTATCTTTCAGTATCTTTGAGTCGAACTACGGTGTTCTGACTTCCTCATTGCACAAGAGGATACGTAGGCATAACTTAACAGTTATCGAACAAAAGTCTTTGTATATTCCCCCCTTCTTCCAGCATTATTCTCTAAGCCTCATTATCTTGAGCTTCACATTCTTTACTTACACTGACACTCTTTTATTTCACTTCACATCTCTTTTGCACTGACACTTGCATTCTTTTCCAGCTTTTGCACACAAAATAGCACTGACACTACCCCTTTAAAACACAAACTTTCAAGCGTGGATCCCGTCAAGTACGGCGGACAATCTGGGTGCTAATACCTTCCCAGGTTGTAACCAACTCCCTTTCTCAGTTTCTCTGGTTCGCGACCGTCTTATCCATCTTTTCTTAGGTTTATGCAGCATTACCTTTCCTTCGGGATAAAAATGCCTAGCTGGCGACTCGTTTCATTCCTTTCTCTTTCGCCGACCGTTCACGTCTGTACCCCTTCTGACTAGGTGTCATTTGGTGGGAGCGACACTCGCTACGGGAGACTTTGGCTCACTACAGGAGACTTTTGCTCACTACGGGAGACTTCAATGTTTTGCCACACTACGGGGGCTGTTGCTCGCTACGGGAGACTTTGGCTCACTACAGGAGACTTCTGCTCACTACGGGAGACTTCAATGTTTTGCCACACTACGGGGGCTGCTGCTCGCTATGGGAGACTTCTGCTCACTACGGGAGACTTTGGCCCACTATGGGGGACTTTTGCTCACTACGGGAGGCTTTAATGTTTTGCCACACTACGGGGGGCTGCTACTCGCTACGGGAGACTTTGGCTCACTATAGGAGACTTTGGCCCACTACAGGGGTCTTTGAGAATTCTCCACCCGGAGGATGGACTTTGGGAATTCGCTACCCGGAGGATGGACTTTGGCCAGTCTGCGGCTGGACTTTGAGAATTTTCCACCCAGAGGATGGACTTTGGCCAGTCTGCGGCTGGACTTTGAGAGTTTGCCACCCAGAGGATGGACTTTGGCCAGTCTGCGGCTGGACTTTGAGAATTTTCCACCCAGAGGATGGACTTTGGCCAGTCTGCGGCTGGACTTTGAGAATTTGCCACCCAGAGGATGGACTTTGGATAAATTGCCACGCTACGGGTGGACTTTGGATAAGTTGCCACGCTGCGGGTGGACTTTGGATAGATTGTCACGCTGCAGGTGGACTTTGGATAGATTGCCACGCTGCGGGTGGACTTTGAATATCAACCTTGGATCGAGCATGCATATGTTGAACTGTATGACCTGATGCCCCCTAACACTAGGGGATAGATACAAAGGGAATTCCTGACGCGGAAATAACAAATCTTTGCTGACTCCGTGGGGAATACAAATGATTGTCAATGTTTCTGTTGGAGAAGAGTGTGATTAGCCTGTCTCGACTTATTACCTTTGCCAAAAATAAATTGGACTTTAGATTTGAAGGCCTTGCTAGGGGATGCCCCAACTGTTGGGGATTGAATCTCACCTCACAGATTTTGCTGGGGAATTGACAACTTTTCGGATTATTTGGGGGAAGACCTGTCAAGGCTCTGCTGAGGAGAACTTCTCTTGTCTACCTGAATTTTCCAACCTCTGTGGAGAAGGGAACCGTCCAGCTAATTGTCGGGAATTTCTGGATTCTTGTAAGAAGTGCTTCACTACGGGAAGACGACTCTTGCTAGGGATGATCCTTATTGCTTTGCTGGGGAAGAGAAGGATTTGGTTTGAGATCTGCTGGGAAATAAGATCAAGGAAACCTGCTGGAGAAAAGTTTGACGACTTTACTGGGGATAACTTCCATGCGTCTGTTGGGGATAACAAAACTGAACCGCATCCTGCTGAGGAGGAAATATTTCAAGTAATCTCGTGCTAGGGATTATTCGCTTTGATTTGGGCTTTACCTTAAGAGGATTTTACAAAAGACTTGGTGTCTTTAAACTCTTCAGGAGTATAATCGCCCCGGTATTCTGAACTTCCGATTATCTGTCTTCGGGAAAGAATGAATCCTCGTGCGATTGGGGTGACTTGCCCCGGTATGAGTCTTTGAAGAAATTGCTCTAGGAGAGATCTGAATCTCGAGGTAATTGTCCCAGTTTGGCTGACTTTTGATGATATTGCTTGACATAACTACCCCAGATTGGTTGGCTCTTATCATGACTAGTTGGGAAAGTCGTTACTCAATGGAGCTTTCTCGAAAAAGTGCACTTCGACGTGACTGTCTTTCAGGAGTTTTAGACTTCTCAACTTGGCAAGCTTAAGCTTTTGGCCTGAATTTCCGCATGTGAACTTTTTATGATGGCAAACAAATGTATGCAGGAAGAAAAATGTTGTATTCTGAGAATGGAAATTCTAATGCAACACACATGTTAATCTTGAAGATTTGAAAAGGTGTCACAAACCTTTGTGAACAAATCACTGGTTAAGATGCGACATTACTTTTGATTGAAATAATGCATGCACATGCAATACCAATAAGGTCTTTTAGCACAACTCATAGGAGTCAAGAACGCGGCCTCATGGTAGTATGCTCTCAAATTAACCCTGCTTCAGTTAGGACTTTTGAGGGTTATATCGTGGCCTGGTTCACGGTTATAGAAACAAAGGATATAGGCTCGAAGTTTATTTGTGCCCACCCCTCTTCGTGATGTTCTCCATTCCCATGTTCAGCTAATTTTCGCAAGCGTTCACCTTTCATAAGGGTTTCGTGTCGGTTTAGGAAACATTGCTGCTAACAGTTCAAGCACCAATCAGGTTATTGTTTGGAGTCAGTCACCCCTTGGTCTTTCGTGTCTGTGCCACGCGACTTTGTTCTTGCTCGAGGATATTTCTTATGTAATCCTTTTCGTCTTTCGCTTTTGCGTTACTTTACTTATCCCTAACTTTTGCCTGGACTGATTCTTGTGAATCTTTGATTGTGCTGTCCAGCGGGATGCCCTAATTTTTGCCTAAGTCGCTTGTTTTCAAGTTTCGACTTAGCGGGCTTTTTCATCATCATTTTTGTTTGCTTTTTGAACAAGTCGTGTGACACTGTTTGTCTTGATTTCTTTGCGAGGGTTATGACTGCCTCATTCTTTGGTCGACGAAGGATAACCATTGTGGTTTTCAATCTTTGGACCTTTTGACTTGGATAACCATTGTGGTTTTGGGTCTTTGGACCTCTTGATTAGCATAGTAGGATGTAATGGATCCTCAAACACACTCCTTTATGAAAGTCTGAACGCTTGGTCCGACTAGCTGACATCTACCCTGCCCCTAGGTTACATGTGGGGGTTTTTCATGTGAAAAGAAACTCCTACTTCAAGGCTCAAAGGGGTTAGCAAGGGTCTATCTTCCTTATATCTCCAGTGTTTAGGGATTTGAAACAAAGCCTGTACATCGTCAACAGGGTCTTATTCGAGAGCACGCAATTAGAGATTTTTTCGTTTTTGTTTCGTCATTCTCCTTCATTGAGTTTGAGCATGATAATTGGTATTGCAGTATACACACACAAAATTAAATTGGAAAATGAATTACTTCAAGAAAAACATGTGAGTTTTATTATTGATAGCGTTCAAAAAGCAAACAACTTTCATACATGTATACAAATGTTTTGCAAATAAAAGGAACTACAAATGGAAATGCAGTAAAGAAGCTGAATATTGTCGTTGTTAAGGAGGCTTGACTCCGTCTGGACCTATCAGTCTTGGATACTTTCAGTGATCAATAACTCTTCAATTTGCAGCCCTGTGCCCAACCATGGCAATCATACTTCTTCTTTTATTTATTCTGACTCTGACACGAGACATCTGAAGGAAAGAGTGAAGCTGGGAAGTAAAGTTGCCCCATAAGGTTGCTCGGAAAGACCTGACGATCTTCTGCCTACGTATCTCCATTGACTGGTGACCAATGAAGAATCAGAGCGACGTAGTTCCCCTCAATAGGGATGAAAATGCATTGAAGAAAAACAAACAAATAGTTTCCATTGTTGAGAGTATCTGAATACTGATGGCTTTATTTTCTTCTTGAAGATTCCAGCTTAACGTGGACCATCTGGTAAAACAACCGTGACACCGGTTCCGTTGTGATTAGGCATTGGGTTCTGGAGTACATTTGGGTGAGGCGCAAAATTGATCGCCTTGGAGCCAATTAGGTCATGTACCTTGTTCTGAAAAGCCCAACATTTCTCAATACTGTGCCCCTGGGCACCCGAATGGAATTTGCATATGGCCTTTGCATCGAAGTTCTGAGGTAGGTTATCAGGAGAAGGAGCTCTCATGGTACGAAGCTCGACCATGTTCAACTTTAGCAGCTCCGGAAGCAATACAGCATATGGGCATGGGATGGGATCAAGTTTGCGGTTTCTTGCCCTTTTTCTTTCCTGATTTGGTCTCTGTGCCTGATATTGTTGACCTTGAGGTTGTGGTTGAACCTGTGGCGTAATAGTCACTACAGCAGTTTGGTAATAACCTTGAGAACGACCTATGTCTCGGCCCCTATGCACAACATTGGTCTCGCCTTCTCTTCGTCTTTGGCCATTACCAAAAGGTTTCTTCACACCAGAAGAACCAACACTGCTTGCATCCTGAATCTTTCCCAATTTCAGAAAGTTTTCTATCCTTTCTCCAGCGATGACAGTATCAGAAAAACCAATGGACGGGCAGGCGGCCAGACGATCCAAGTAAACACCTTGCAAGGTGCCCATAAACATATCGGCCATTTCCCGATCCATCAATGGAGGTTGAACCTGTGCAGCCAGCTCACGCCACCTCTGAGCATACTGCTTAAAACTTTCCTTGGGTCCTTGAGACAAATTCTGCAACTGAGTGTGGTTCGGAGCCATATCAATATTATATTGATACTGCTTGAGAAAAGCTTCAGCTAAATCTTTCCAGCATCGGATAGAGACCCTGCTTAGCTTCATGTACCAGCTCAATGTAGCTCCAGATAGACTATCTTGAAAGAAATGCATCCAAAGTTTCTCGTCATCAGTGTGAGCCGAGACTCTTCCAAAGTATGCATGAATGTGAGTTCTAGGGCACGTGTTGTCGTTGTACTTGTCAAATGATGGCGCCTTGAACTTAGGGGGGATTCTGACTTCTGGCACTAACCCAAGATTGGTTACATCGATGCCCAGGGAATTCTGACATTCCATGACCTTAATCTTCTCCGCCAGCTCTTCATACCTTCGATTGTTGACCTCATTCATATTACCCATATCATCATCAAGTAGAGTGAACTGGTCTTCCTGAGTGTCTTCATTACGGGCCGCAGTCCCATTTAGATTTGGCCCTCCGTTACGGGCAGCGTTAGGATCCACATTCTCAGTCGGTGTTCCAGTATTAGCATTCCCATGGTGTTGCTCAACCATCAACCTGAGACACTCTTGATTCTGAGCAATGTCGGTCATCATGTCCATGAACTGATCCTTCCTCTATCAGAGCTCATTGAGATCAGTCTGCATTCGTTCAGCCATTCTCACTCGGTTTCTTCTTGTTGGATATCAATGAACGTGTTGACCAGCTATATTGACTGAAGTTGAATAAGTTAGGAAGTTTGAATAACCTGTAAAAATGAAAAATATGCAAATCATGCAGTAAATGCGTATGATATGTTCATGAGGATGCTACATGCGACCCTGCAAATGAGTAAGCATGTGTTAGTAATGCAAGCATGCAGAGGATGTTATGCAATGCACTGGCATGTGATCAAAGGTCTGGCGATCATTGGTCTGACGTTGGTGTCGAAAAGACAATCATGTTCTGGTGAAGAGTCATAATAACAGTACCACCAAAATCCCAGATTTCAAAACCAAAGGACCATGTAAAACCTGATCATAATATTGAACAATGTTAGCAAAATGGGTATGTTGGAAGTTTTAGGGTTCCTGCAACCCTGTAAACCCCTCCCATCTCACGGGTGTGCTACTCGGGTCAAACATCACGGACTCTCAAAGCCGGATAGCAATAATACATTCACCATTTCCGAGAAATAGCTTATGACCAAATCAGGGAATCGGTTTGGCATTATGTACTAACCAGGGAGGTCTCAGCTGAGTCCGGAAAAACAAGCATCCATCATAAGTCCTCGGCTTCAAGCACTGAATCGAGAAACAATAGTACATTCATCTCGAAGGGTACAATACTATCATCATACAAACAGTTTACCTTAACTGGATTCCTATGAGAGAACCAGGCCATCCTATGCGAGTTCCCAGTGGGCCCTCAGATGCGAGTGGGTTTGCCAACAAATATGGTCTGCCACTGTCATCACTGGAGAGGGATGTTTCCACAAAGGTTCTCAATGATCGGTCCCTTGACTGCACATAACTATCAAGGTAGCGTATTAACCCAGAAAGATTCTGGTATCAATACATTCTCGAGAAGGTCGCAAGTAAAGGTGTGGAACTCACTACTACCAACATAGCAAGATTCCATGAAGCCAAAGTGGAACCACTCTAAGTCCTAGGGTGCACTCGAGCCCCGGTTACGAGCTCATCTCACAGTAACCCCATCCCACAGAAAAAATGAAAACCAGCACAGTCCAGCATATGATGCATGTGAAAATAAATAATGAAAGCAGTAAATAAATGTCGTAAAGTAAAGCTGTAAATGAAAACAGTAAAGCTAAACTAGATCACACAACAAACAAATAAACACCCAAAGAAACAAAACCAAACAGGCGCTAGGATTGACTCTACGAGGGAAACCAGAGACTCTGAGATTCTCCCCAGCAGAGTCGCCAGCTATCGCTCCCGGGATTTTCATCCTATTACAAACACGAAAGTGGCGCGGAAAAGGTAGAGTCGCCAGCCATGCATTTTTATCCCGAAAGAATGGGAAAGGTAATGCTGCACAAACCTGAGGAAGAAGGAAAGGACAAGGTCCTGCGAACCAAAGATCTGGGTTCGGGAGTCGGTTACGACCTGGGAAGGTATTAGCACCCCAGATCGTCTGCCGTACCCGACGGGATCCACGTTTGCTTGCTTGTTAGAAAGGGTGATAAATAACTGTTGTTGAATAAAACTGCTGGCTGGAATGGGAATGAAATAAAGGTAATGAGAAAAGGAATTGGAAAAGAGAAAGAACAGAAGGGGGAAATGTAGGGAAAATAAAGAATATGCTCGAACGGGCCCTACCCCGCTGCCTACGTACCTCATCGGGATAATGAGGATCAGAATCGACGTAGTTCGCCTAACTAAGGCGAGAACTATTTTGTGTTTTTTAAGATGACGTTGCCATAGCTCTAGCTCAGGTGCTACCGGCTCTGACTCGAGGGTGTTTACCGTATCGCTGTTTGAACTGTCGAGGCAAGTCGCATTCATCCGCAAAGATTAGGAGATGAGAAGAGAAGACGCGCTGTCTTTGTTGGTTGTCTTTTATGAGAAGTGTTTTGGAGTTTATTGTTTATGAAGATAGTCCCATGATTAGACTTGTACATCATGCTAGACAAGCCCATACCATTCCAAGATGGAATGAATATGAGTGCCCCATGGAATAAGACTATGCGCAAGAGACTATTTCAATCTTTTATTAAGTGTCTTTTAGATTTTGTTTGAAGATGAGAGAAGAAGACTCAAATCGGCAAAAGGACAAAAAAAACTAAGGGGGACTAAGACCAACCCTAAGTTATTTACTATGTACAAAAGGGAGATCCTAATGGTTAGTGAGGTTTTCTAATCCTAAGGAAGAAAAGGAAAAGAAAGAAGAAAAAGAGGATGCAACTTACTTCCTAAGGAAGGTAAGTTGGTCATAACAAAGGGGGAAATCCTACCAAACACAAATATGGAAGGAAAAAATGAATTAAAATGCATAAAGGAAGTAAAAGAATGAATTGAAGGAAACTTACCTCAATCTTCCCCTCTACAATCAGCTATGAAAACAATGCATAACACAAATCAGCTTTTTACAGCCATCATGCAGCATGAAAAGGTAGGTGTAAAAGGTCGAATACAACATGCAAATAAACAAATAACATACATTTTACAACACCTATATGCAAAAACAGCTATGAAATGCAAAATCCAGATTTGATTATTTTCATTTTTTAATACACAAACTCAATGAATAATGCACCAACTTGATCATGAACATGCATTTGAACATGGATCATCATACATAATTGAATGAACATGAGAATTTTTGAAGGATCATGCAAGAATGCATCACATGGTTGATTATGCAACAAGTAATGCAAAAAGTGGCACATGAACATGGCATATGAACATGAGGATTATTGATTATGAACATGCAATATGATAGCTCAACAAGAATGCCAAACTCAAAGCAAAATTCAGAAGTGAATTAATGTAAATGATATGATCAAGCATGCAAACAAATGCAACCAAATGCACATACATACATGATTATGCCACATACATTGAGACAATGGAAATGCAAAATGATTAAATGCAATGTGAAACATGTAAAAACAGAACGCAACATGATTATTCACATGCCAAATAATGCACAAACATGGCAACAAAATGTAAGAACTCAAGCTATACACAAAAGAACACAAAAACGCATAATACGTAACATGAACGGAATCGTGTCGAAACGACTCGAAATGGGGGAATGAGCTACTGGAAATGGACCCAAAAATTCCCTAAAATCACTACCTAAACATGCATGAACCATAGAAGCACTAGGAAGCAAGATTGAGCAAGAAAATAAGCCAAAAATAAAAAATGAACAGCGTTAATCGGTTAACCAAATTGGTTAACCCGTTAACGGACCCTGGACAACACTAAAATGGCCAAAAACGCATGCGTTAACCGGTTAACCAAATGCGTTAACCGGTTAACGCTGAACAAAAAGTGAAAAAAAAACTTTTGAAATAAGTGTTATTGGCCACAATCTTCCTTCTAATGATCCCTAACATTCCTAGGAACATGCTAACACTAATTTCTACTTAATTGGGGTTTATTTACACATGATATAACCTATAACTATCAACACCTTAAATCCTAATCCAATAACAATCACAAATCGCAAGCAATACATAATCGATCGCAATCAAAACAAAAAGAAATTAAAGAATGCCGAAATGGAGAGATGAAGAGAATAACTTAAAGAAGAAGTGATTTAGATCACCAACCTACGAAGCGAAGAAGTGCTTCGGTAATTGTTGCAAGAATTAGAGCGTGATCAAAGAGAAAACCAAGAAAACCGCGGATTCGCAAAATAAATGCGTTCTTGATGCTTGAACCTTTGCGCACTTCCGATAAGCCGAAATCCTCATAAAAATCACTAGCTTCTTCTTCTACAATCCACCATCAATGGAGGTTGAAGGCTTAAGATTTAAGATCTTCAAGTTTCAATGTGAAACTTGAAGAGCTTATTCAAAAAAAGCTTTGGTGAAAATGGAAATGGAGGAAAAGTAAGAGAGAAAAAGTGATTGTGAAAGAGTGAAAATTTTGGAAAATTGTGAGAACCCTTTGCATTGAAGTGATTAATGAATATATAGAGGCTAGGCTTGGAGCTAGGTTTGGGAATGAAATTAGGTTTGGGGCCCAAAAATTAGGCTTGGGATCCAAAATTATGGTTTGGTAGTTAGTTAGGGTTAGGGTTGGAAAAGGGAATATTCCTTGGAATATTCCTTGGAACACTCTAGAAGATGGTAGAACATGGTGGAAGTTTCCAAGGGAAATGGAGTGGAATTGAAGTGGAAAAATAAGAGGGAAATGATGAAAGGAAATGTGGAAAAAAAGTGGAAGGAAAAGCGGAAAGAAAAGGGAGGGAAAGGTGAAATCTTCCGTTTTTTGGTTGGTTAGCTTGAAAATGGTTTGGATTATTTTTGGTATATTATTTTTCTCTTGAACTCCAAAGTTTGGCAAGCCTCGATCGACCACACACCTTATGCAAAGGATGATGATTCACTTATTTTTTTCCAAATGCGATGCAATGATATGCGGAATGATGCAAGAATGAAGCGTAAATCGCTCGGGGTTGATGATAAATAAGAGGGCAAATTTTGGGGTGTTACAACAGTCTATCGCGTAGTATTAAAGATATCAATCCCACAGAGACCCGATAATAAACCTAGTGCTATCGGGATGTTACTATGTTTAGCTAAGGCAAGTGATGTTTTAATTTTATGGAACGAGAAGGTAAGAATTTTAAATTAAATTAAGTTACGATAGGAATATTGGTATGTAATTAGTATACCTTCATGAATTCAATAAATGGTCGGCTTATAAAGGTTTGTCAAATTATCTTTCTATAGAAAATGTTGGTTTAAAAGTCGTCAACTCACACTCTCATTATACTCCTAAGTCAAATTGAGCGCTCTCGCTATATCAATTCAAGTTAAAAGTACTTTTTGAAAACCTAGAGATTCTAATTGGTTTTAAATCCTTCCACTCTATTTAAAATCAATGTTCGATTTCAGCTATTCGGTTACAATCTCACACTCTTGTGGTCTTAATTCTAACCTTTTTAATTTCGTAACAAAAGTTGTTTTTAAATTAAGAAATCGAAACCAGAAAGTAAATTGATTTTAAGGTTTTATCCTAGATCTATTGAATTTGTTCCGATTATTTAATTATATACCGATTAAAGGAGTTTAGCCAGACATATTAATTAAATCAGAAGAAAATAAGTATAAGGAATGAATAAAAGCATAAGACATCATAATTATAAAATAAAGCATATAATTCAATAATGAACCTGGCTGGAGTACACTTGGATTAAGAATTTTTGTAGAAAACTAAACTAAAGAAAGGCAGTGGCTTGAAACAAGTAAATGGCAATAGCTTCCCGATGTAGGAAGATATCACTATGGTTCGAAAACGGAAACTAAATTAATGTTGAAAAGTAAACAAAAAGGAAAAGCTCTAAACAAGGAAAATAAATGGCTTCAATTAGTAAAATGACAACAATTTGGTAAAGTGGTCGAAGCTCCCTTTGAAACTCAAAGCCGTTTCTATTTATAGCTTTCACGAGGTACTGTTGTGGAGAATTTACAGGAACTTATTTTGCTGGGCCTTGACTATGTATGGTTGAACTGAGACTGGAATGAGTGAGGAAATATCTGAGTTGAATGAGAGAACATCGTGGTAACGACTCTGTTATTGATTGAGTCACACGCTTTAGGATTCTGGATTTTTGACCTGTGACGATCGTCTTGTGGTGTGACGGTCGTCTGAACTTGGCGACGTGGGATGGTCGTCCAAATGTTGTAACGTCCGTCTAGCTTCCGATAGTAGAAAACAAAGTTGTTTTCTACTATATGCTTCAAATCTTCTACTAAATATCTCTTTTCTGTCTCATTTTAACTCTTTCCTTCCATAAGTCATATATATTTTAATACCTGCAAAACAAACACAAACTTCACATAATATCGTTCAAAATACGAAAAATAGTAACTTAAATAATCAGAAACCATACCAAATAATTGATATAAAATCGTGTTATCAAACTCCCCCATACTTGAATATTTGTTTGTCCTCAATCAAACAATCAAATAGGTTTTTGAAAAACATCCCTCAAACACAAAACACATTACCTATCCATACGTGGTTGTGCGACATTTTGCTAAAAGAACCGATAGTAACTCAAACACTAAAGATACACTAATGACACTAAAAAAATATAATGCTCATAAACCCTATACAAACCCGTCAGAATCATTCTATTATAGCTCAACCTAATGCTCTCGTTTCTATTTCACTCGGTTTCATTCTGACGCAATCACATTAAGCCATTTACCTTTACACGCGCATAGTGGAGTACTCTGTTGGTGAATTTGATCTTTTTTTCTAACATGGGGTCTAGTATACAAGTGTGGTAAACCTTTAATATATTAAGTGCAAGTTGTGGGGGATAGAAATGATTTCAAGGTGTCTCATGTAGAGAATCACTTGCTTTTAGCTCGGACTCTACCTCAAGAGGATTTTACAAAAGACCTGGTGTCTTTAAATTCTTGGCTATCATAGCGATCATTTGAATTAGCATAGTAACCTTGCTGGGGAGGTAACCGCTATCAACATAGATAAGCTTGTAGATGTTTGAAGTGCTAAACGAGAGAATCGACTTGACGAGCGACCACTAGATGGGTAATAGACTCAATCAGTAAAAGTTGTAACAGATTAGACATGAAATATTGTGATCCAAGGCACAATCCTGATCAAGAAATGTTGCATTATCATGTTATGAGGCTTAGAGATGGATTAGAGGTCATTAGAAGTCTTGGAACTTGGTTTTGCAAAAATCCCTCTTTGGAAATTTGTGAAGATTAGGCGTGAAATCTTGTGATCCAAGGCACAATTCTGATCAAGCAATGTTGAATTATCATGTTATGATGCTTAGGGATGGATTATAGGTCATTAGAAGTCTTGGAACTTGGTTTTGCAAAAATCCCTCTTTGGCACATACTTGAAAATTATAAGATTTTTTCCAACTTTGAAACATCATATCTTGAGTTCTAGGATGAATCAAGAGGAGTTCTTGTACTTTTTGAAAATGAGAAGATCCAATCTACAACTTTCATGTTTAAAGATTTTTCATTTGAAGCCTTTTTGATCAAGAAAGAGGAGGTTGAAAATCTTTCCCAAAATGGAAAGTTTTCATTACAAGTCATGTCCAAAAATGCAAAGTTTGCAAATGGCTTAAAATTATTCAATCTTGTGAACTTCTAACCACTTATAAGATCAAATAAAGATCATATAACCTTAAAATGATGAAGATGACCCTTTGATACCATTGGTGGTGGCCTCAGATGCCCTGATTCTGACTTTTCTTGCACAATAGGCTACCAGTTGATCAGATGCCTTCCACAGTGAATTTCTTCATCAAATTTGGTACACATGCTCCTTATAACATATTAAGACCAATGGAATCAAGAATGACCAAAAAATTGAGATTAAGGGCTTCAAACCCAATATCCTAATTTTAGGTCATCTATGTAGGAACTTCTCAGTCTGCTTGAACACCTTTGCAATGCTTTGTGATCTCTTAACTTTTAAGAGCCCTGGTGAGCATATTATGATCATAAAACACACATGGACCCTCTTGACAAGCTTCAAGACCTTTGATATAGCTCAGATCACTTCTTGGATTCATCTGATCACAAACCCTAACTATGCAGTCATGCAATGATTTGAGGAAGTTGTTTATGCAATGTGAGATGTAATGATATGCTTATGAAAATGAGTGATCACAAGCCATGGTGTGAGAAAGAGAATAGGGAAAATTTTGGGTGTTTACAGTAAGGTGTTGTTACACGGTGTCTTACTCCATGCTTTAATAATAGTTTTTCGAAGATTTTCGATATGAAGTGGGAACCTCTGTCACTTATGACGACTCTCGGCACACCGAATCTAGGGAAGATCACATTTTTTAAAGCTTTATGATTACTCGCGTATCATTTTTCATAGAAGTTATAGCCCCAATCCAGTTTGAGACGTAATCGACAACGACAGGCAATACTTATTACCAAGTTAAGATGGAAATGGTCCCATAAAGTCAATCCCCCAAACATCTAAGACTTTTACTTCCAAAATGCCTTTTTGGGGCATCTCGTCGCGTCTAGAGATGTTACCAATGCGCTGGCACCGATCGCAGTTTAGTATAGCGATGTGGACGACTTTCCAAAGGGTGGCCAAAAGAGGCCAGATTGTAGGATCTTAGTGCAAGTTTTTGAAGTACTTGTATGTCCACTATATGGAGCAGAGTGACATTGAGAGATGATGTTTTCCATTTCGTCTTCAGGGACACATCGATGGAAGATACCATCAGCTCCTCGCTTAAAAAGAAAAGGTTCATCCTAGTAATATTGTTTTAGTTCGTGAAATAATTTCTTCTTTTATTGATAAGTAAGATCGGGTGGAAGCACTCTGGCAGCTAAGTAGTTGACTAGGTCAGCATACCAGGGCAGGGTTGTTTGTGTATAGATATTTTCACTATTTCTTCTTGTTTTGGCTCGTCTAGAGTTAAGGAAGATATTTCACTCTCTACATGGGCTATTAGACGTTCATCAGGGAATTCGTCATTGATAAGCATTTGGTCTGGTTTAGTATTTTCCATCCTTGATAAGTTGTTTGCTACTACGTTTTCAGTTCCTTTCTTATCTTTTATCTCTAAATCGAATTCTTGTAGTAATAAGATCCATCTTAATAGTCTAGGTTTTGCATCTTTCTTGCTTAAAAGATATCTAATAGCAGTGTGATCAGTGTAGATGATTATTTTAGCTCCTACCAGCTAGGAACGAAATTTGTCATGAGCGAACACAACGACTAAGAGTTATTTCTTTGTAGTGGCGTAGTTCATTTGAGTAGGATCCAAAGTTCTACTGGCGTAGTAAATTGTGTGAAGTTTTTTATCCTTTCTTTGTCCTAATACTGCACCCACAGTGTAATGCCCCGAATTTTATTTAATTACTTTGATTGGATTATGGTGTTTTGGTGTGTAGGAGAATAATTTATTATTGATTATAATATTAAATTATGAATTATATTATATGGAATAATATTGTTATTGGATAAAATAATTGGAATAATAAGAGTTAAGAGGGTAAGGTGGTCATTTGGTGAAATTGGTAAGGGTAAAGGTGGAAGTTCATAAGTTGGTCTAAGGGGTTAAGTGGTAAGAAGGAAAAACAATCGTATTTTGTGAAAAAAAGGAATGATCATGAAAAACTGAGAAGAGATAAGAGAAAGGGCTAAGGCTTGAAGATAAGAATCCGCGAGGAAGAGGAGATTTCTCGTCAAAACCAAGGAAAGGGTGGGATTCTTCTGTCTCTTAAGGGTTTTATAATGAGAATTGGGTAGGTTGATGATTAGAGGTTTGGGATTTGGGTGATTGAGTAGGAATTGTGTTGAATTGTTGGTAATTTGATGTTGTTATACGATAATTATATGAATTGGATACTAGTATGAGTAATTATGTAATTGTCTTGCTGGAAAAGTGGTTTTTGGTGCATAAATTTGTAGTGGTTTGAGTGCGGGTTGCAGAAGGGAAAATTGGGAAAATCGCAGAGCTCGCTTAGCAAGATGGAGCTTACTTAGCGAGAAGGTTGGACTTTGGAAGAGTCAGAATACAGTGAGTTGCTCACTTAGACAAAAATCTCACTCGCTCAGCGAAACATGTTGTAATTTAAATCTGAAAAATTCCTTAAAATTATCTAATTAATTTAGTAATGCTTAGGAATTGAAGTGGTGTAGTTAAAAACAATGAAAGAGGAGTTATACATGTAATTATAGTGATAATTAGTATAACATGAAAATGAGCATAAATGAGTATGTTTATTGGTTTTGTTGTTGTTGATATTAGTTTTAATTGTTGTTGTGACTATATGGTGTCGTTGTTGATGTGATAAGTGGAAGGGTAGTATTTCGTTGTGTGAAACCGTTTGAAGTTGAGTTATGTTGTTGTATGCTAAAATATGCATGATATTGATGAAAGTTGTTGTTGTGATAAGTTATTGATTGTTGTTATTGAGTTGTATAATGTAATCATTGCATATATACATGTATGTCATTGATGTTGCATGACATGTACATAGTTGGAACAATATACCAAGGTGGGGTATGTTCGTTGTTGTTGTCACTCCCTGGACTTACGTCCCGGTGCAAACGGGAACGGTCGGCGAAAGAGAAAGAATGGGTGAATTGAAAAGAATCTCCATCTAGGCATTTTTATCCCGAAGGAAAGGTAATGCTGCATAAGCCTGGAAAGAGATGGATAAGACGATTGCGAACTAGAGAAACTGAGAAAGGGGGTTGGTTACAACCTGGGAAGGTATTAACACCCAGATCGTCCATCGTACTCGACGGGATCCACGCTTACAAGATTGTGTTTAAAGGGGTAAGTATATGTGTTATCTGTGTACAAAAGCTAAGGAAAGAAAGTACAGGTGTCAGTGCAAAAAGGTGAATTGCTCAGGAATTGAGGCTTAAAAAGAAATGCTAAAAGAGGGGGAAGACACAAAGACTTTTGTTCGATAACTGTTAAGTTATGCCTACGTATCCTCGCATGCAATGAGGAAGTCAAAACACCATAGTTCGACTCAAAGAGACTTAGTGATTTGACTGTGAACTGCTTGTTTGTCTATGCTCAAGTGTATGACTCGTCTGGCTCGAGTGCTAACTGTCTTGCATTAGACGGAAGAAGCAAGTTCTCGTTTATGAATGAGTGTGATGAGAAAAGAATCCCGGAGGAGACGATTATTGTTTGTTTTTGTGTTTTCAGTTTTTTATTGTTTTCGTTGTTTTGCATAGGATAATGAGCTTAAGCCTAAATCAAGGGTTTGTAAACTCAGTATATCCTCCCTGATTAGGGATAATGAGCCTACTTAAGCATGAGATAAGCATCTCAACTTAATTACCATGATGATATAGGATTAATATCATTAACCTACTTGGTAATTATTAAGTGTTTTTGGGTTTTTGTTTAGTGTTAAGTAATGAGTTTAATCTCTAATCACAGATTAGTGAACTCATTACACCATCCTAATAGAAGGATGATAGATGATAACACTTAAGCTTAGGAAGATACCTCAACTTAATCCATGGTTAGGGACTAAATTCATTATATAACAAGCCTTTATTAAAGATGGATTTTAATTTAAGGGATGAGATTAAGAAGTGGATTTTATGGTTTGTAAGACAACTTGAGGGGGACTTGTCCATTAAACACTAGGGTTAGTCCCTCTTAACCATAAGGAAGAGATAGAAACCTATTGTAAGGCCCAAGTTACAAGATAAAGTCTTAGTTATTATTAATATGTTTTGATTAAGATGTGTAAACAAATTAAAGGTTTAACACTAAGGATTAAAGTTGTAGATGTCTTGAATTGGCAGAATTTTTGACCAACATGAAATATTGAATTCAGTTCAGAATGTCCTATCAAATGTTGGGACATTATCAAACAGAGTATATGAACTTAGTTCAGGATGTCTCACCAGATGTTGGGACATTGTGTTAATAACTTAAGTTCAGTTTTTCAGGATGTCCCAACAGATGTTGAGACATCTCAAACCTGCTACCAGAATTAATTATTGACTAACTGATCAGAGATATTTAAGGAGAGTTATCTGGAGTTAATTAATGATGGATAAAAACAGAACAAGGCGCATCTGTAGGGAGTTTTATATTGAGGATTCAGATTAAAACAGAAGACCTAAATCACCTAGAATCTAGGAAGTAACAAACCCTAAATTCAAGGTGGAAGCTGCATGCGCATTAGGGCTGGATCATTCTACAGAAAGCCCAAATTACAGATACCTATTTAAACAACAGAAACTCATAGATTTGAGTACGAATTTCAGAAGACCAAATAGGGTGTCTAGTGTTTTAATAGCAGGTTGTTTTTATTGTAGCACTTTATGAGCTTTTAAGCAAAAGTGCATTTGTGACTTGATTGAAACTGTGAAGTAAGATCAAGCTGTTTTGTTTGAAGAATGTCTTCAATTTTATTAAACTTGTAAACTTGATCACTGTGTGATTGAGGGGGAGTGAGTAGGGTACTCTTATCTAAGTTGTGTCTTAGGTAGAAATTGCATTGGGTAGTTATTAAGTGATAGATTAAACAGGGTGGTTTAAGTCTAGAATTAATATTACTTATAGTGGATTTTCTCCTGGCTTGGTAGCCTCCAGATGTAAGTGTGGTTATACACTGAACTGGGTTAACAAACTTCTGTGTTGTTTACTTTTCTTGCTATTTAAGTTTTGGTTAAATCTGTCAAGTGTTGGGACATCTCTTAGGACATCTCATACCTGATCACAAAATTTCAATTGGCATCAGAGCAGGCACCCTGCCTGTTTATACTGGGTGAGATCTAGGGAATACAAATTCTGTAACATGGACAGAGATATAGGGTCAGTAAATAGACCACCTATACTGGATGGATCTAATTATGACTACTGGAAGCCAAGAATGATTGTATTCTTAAGATCACTTGACAACAGGGCATGGAGAGCAGTCAATGTTGGATGGGATCATCCTGTCCAAGATACCAAAGATGGATCAAAAGTGCTGAAACCTGAAGAAGAATGGAGTAAAGAGGAAGAAGATTCAGCACTAGGCAACTCAAAGGCCTTAAATGCTTTATTCAATGGCATTGATAGGAACATCTTTAGACTTGTGCATCATTGTGAGCTAGCCAAAGATGTGTGGGATACTCTCAAAACAACTCATGAAGGAACATCAAAGGTAAAAATGTCAAGACTTCAACTTCTCACCACCAAGTTTGAAAACTTGAGAATGAAGGAAGATGAGACAGTTCATGAATTCTACATGAACATCTTAGAAGTAGCTAATACTTCTGGAGCTTTGGGAGAAAAGATGACTGATGAAAAGCTTGTAAGAAAAATCCTCAGATCTTTGCCAAAAAGATTTGACATGAAAGTCACAGCAATAGAAGAAGCTCAAGACATATGCTCTATGAAAGTTGAAGAACTCATTGGTTCCCTTCAAACTTTTGAGATGGGAATGAATGACACAAATGTTAAGAAGAACAAAAGCATAGCCCTAGTAACAAATACTGATGAAGAAGAAGATGATGAATCAGAAAATAATAAAAGCTTATCAGACAACCTTGCTATGCTTGGAAGACAATTTAAAAAGATTCTCAGAGGAATGGAAGGCAAATCCAATCCCAGTGGAAGATACACAAACTCTTCTGAGAACAAGAGATCTTATGATGCTAACAGAAGGTCAAATTTTGCTGAAAAGACCAGTCAAGAAAAAGGAATCAAATGCCGTGGATGTGAAGGATATGGACACATCAAGAATGAATGTCCTACCTACTTAAAAAGGCAGAAGAAAGGATTATCTGTAACCTGGTCTGATGAAGACTCAGGAGGTGATTCAGAAGAAGAATCAGCTAAGCATATCACTGCCTTAGCTGGATTATGTGAGTCTGAAAGTGAATCCAGTGATGGAGAGCTTACTTATGTAGAACTTGAGCAAGCATTCAAAGATCTATACAAAAGAAGCTCTGAAATATGCAGTGAGGTTATAAAGCTAAAGAAGCAGAATGAGACATTAGAAGATGAAAAAGCAAGTGATCAATAGATCATTGACACCTTGAAAAGTGAAGTAAGTCTTCTCAACTCCAAGTTGGAACATATGTCCAAATCTGTTAGAATGTTGAACAGCAGCTCAAATACACTGGATGTTATTCTCAACAACAATAAGCACTCAGGGGATAAAAGTGGACTGGGATTTAACAGAGTACATAAAGATGAAGCTAGCTCTAGCAAAACAACTTCAAAATCCATACAGTCAAACAAGATGTCCCAACAGATGCTTCAACATCAGGAAAAGAACACAAAGTCAAACATAATGTTCCAACAGATGTCTCAACATTCTGGAAAGAACAAAATGAAGAAGAAGTATCAAAGATGGAGATGCCATCACTGTGGAAGATTTGGACATATCAAACCTCATTGCTATAAGCTACATGGATATCCAAATCAAATGTGTCAGCAACCTTCTAAGCAGAAAATAGAAGCTAACAAGAAAGTGCTGCATAGACATCAAAGAAATCAGCAACCTCCTAAACAGAAGACAGAAGTCATCAAGAAGGTATGGAGACCAAAAACTAACATTCAGGCTGATCAAAGCTACATACCCAAGAACAAGGTCAACCATCAATCTTGGAGATCTGCTGGTGAACAACACACAGGGCAAAGACATCAAAAGAAATCTCAACATAAATGGTCAAAGAAAAGTGTTGCATATATAGCACATACATCACTAAGAGTATCAGCTAAGGAAGACTGGTATTTTGACAGTGGATGTTCAAGACACATGACTGGATTGAAGAACCTGCTAGTAAACTTAAAGTCACATTCATCCAGGTATGTAACATTTGGAGATGGAGCTAAAGGAGAAATCAAGGGAGTTGGGACCTTGGACTGTCAAGATGTTCCAAGACTAGATGATGTGCTGCTAGTTAAAGGTTTAACTGCTAACCTGATCAGTATAAGTCAATTATGTGATCAAGGGTACAGTGTAAACTTTACCAAAACTGAATGTATAGTGACTAACAAAGAACAAGAGGTGGTCATGAGAGGAGCCAGATCTAAAGACAACTGTTACATGTGGGAATCTCAGAACCTCAGTCTCACTTCAACTTGTTCTTTAGCTAAGGAAGAAGAAGTGAAACTATGGCACCAAAGACTAGGTCATCTTCATTTCAGAGGCATAAAGAAGATAATATCTATGGATGTTGTAAGAGGTATTCCTAAACTGAAGATTGATGATGGCAAAATATGTGGTGAATGTCAAATAGGCAAGCAAACCAAGATGTCCCATCCAAAGCTCCAACATCTGACAACTTCCAAAGTTTTGGAACTTTTGCATATGGATCTTATGGGACCTATGTAGGTTGAAAGCCTTGGTGGTAAGAGGTATGCCTATGTGGTGGTTGATGACTTTTCAAGATATACATGGATAAATTTCATCAAAGAAAAGTCTGATGTATTTGATGTATTCAAAGAATTATGCCAAAGATTACAAAGGGAAAAATCCAGCTGTGTGATCAGAATAAGAAGTGATCATGGAAAAGAATTTGAGAATCAAAAGTTCTTAGATTTCTGCTCTTCAGAAGGAATCAATCATGAATATTCTTCACCTATCACTCCTCAACAGAATGGGATTGTTGAGAGGAAGAATAGAACTATTCAAGAATCAGCAAGAGCTATGATCCATGCTAAAAAGTTACCTTTGTACTTCTGGGTTGAAGCTATGAACACTGCTTGTTACATCCATAACAGAGTTACTTTAAGGAAAGGAACTTTGTCCACAATATATGAAGTCTGGAAGGGCAGAAAACCCACAGTTAAGTACTTTCATGTATTTGGAAGTAACTGTTATATTCTGGCAGATAGGGAGCAAAGGAGAAAAATGGATCCTAAAAGTGATGAAGGGATTTTCCTTGGATACTCTATAAACAGCAGAGCATATAGAGTGTTTAATTCTAGAACCAAGGTTATCATGGAGTCCATAAATGTGATAATTGATTATGCTCCTACAGATGTCCCAGAAGATGTTGGAACATCTGCTGATATCAAGATTGAAGCTGAAGAAAAGAATGATCATTATAACTTCACTCAAACTGATACAAGGACAGAAGAATCCAGCAAACCTCCCTCCATCAGAATACAGAAGGATCATCCCAAAGACTTGAAAATTGGTGATCCCAACAGAGGTGTGAGCACTAGATCAAGAGAAGTGATTTCAGGTTCATGTTTTGTTTCTAAAATAGAACCTAAAAACATCAAGGAAGCTCTTACTGATGAATACTGGATTTGTGCTATGCAAGAAGAATTAGGTCAATTCACAAGGAATGAAGTGTGGAATCTTGTTCCTAGACCTGATGACATAAATGTGATTGGAACAAAATGGGTGTATAAGAACAAGTCAAATGAACAAGGAGTTGTTACAAAGAACAAAGCTAGACTTGTAGCTCAAGGATACACTCAAATTGAAGGAGTAGACTTTGATGAAACCTTTGCACCAGTAGCAAGGCTTGAATCAATTAGACTACTTTTGGGAATTGCTTGTATCTTAAAATTCAAGCTATTTCAAATGGATGTGAAAAGTGCCTTTTTAAATGGTTATCTTAATGAAGAGGTATATGTAGAACAGCTTAAAGGATTTGTTGATCCAAGCTGTCCAAATCATGTATACAAACTAAAGAAAGCACTTTATGGTCTGAAGCAAGCTCCAAGGGCATGGTATGAAAGACTGACCACATTTCTTATCAAGCAAGGGTACAGAAAAGGTGGAATTGACAAAACCTTGTTTGTTAAAGATGAAGAAGGAAATATCATAATTGCTCAAATATATGTTGATGATATTGTCTTTGGTGGGATGTCTGATAGGATGGTCAAACATTTTGTCAAGCAAATGGAATCTGAATTTGAAATGAGCTTAGTAGGAGAGTTAACCTACTTTCTTGGTCTACAAATAAAGCAAATGGAAGATTCAATGTTCATTTCCCAAAGCAAGTATTTCAAGAACATAGTCAAGAAATTTGGAATGGAAAATGCTACTCATAAGAGAACTCCTGCTCCCACACATTTGAAGCTGACTAAAGATGAAAAGGGTGAGAGTGTAGATCAAAGCTTATACAGAAGCATGATTGGAAGCTTGTTATACTTGACTGCTAGCAGACCTGACATAGCATTTGCAGTAGGTGTATGTGCAAGATATCAAGCTGATCCAAAAGTCAGTCATCTCAATCAAGTCAAGAGAATTCTTAAATATGTTAATGGTACTTGTGACTATGGCATAATGTACTTTCATGGATGTAAACCAATTCTCACTGGCTTCTGTGATGCTGATTGGGCTGGAAGTGCAGATGACAGAAAAAGCACTTCAGGAGGATGCTTCTTTCTAGGAAACAATTTGATTTCTTGGTTCAGTAAGAAACAAAATTGTGTATCCTTATCTACAGCTGAAGCTGAATATATAGCAGCTGGAAGCAGTTGTTCTCAGTTGGTTTGGATGAAGCAAATGCTCACTGAGTACAATGTCCCACAGGATGTCATGACATTGTACTGTGACAACTTAAGTGCAATCAACATATCAAAGAATCCTATCCAACATAGCAGGACCAAGCATATTGATATCAGACATCATTTCATCAGAGATCTTGTAGAAGAAAAGGTGATTTCATTGGAACATGTAGCTACAAATCTGCAGTTGGCTGATATCTTTACAAAAGCATTGGATGCTACACAATTTGAGAACTTAAGGGGCAAACTGGGAATCTGTTTATGTGAGACTTAGCAGTTAATGAGATGTGCCAACATGTCATATGACATTGTATGGCATAAGTTCCAGATGGCAAAACCAGTCTGGACAAGAACCTTGGGAACTCCATTCCTAATAATTTGCAATGTAACGGCTACTTATTTAGTAACTGCTTATAATCAGCTATCAAGATTCTCATCATACTATCACAAGCGAATCACATTAACTAGCTGTACTTCAGAAATCATCAACCCTAAAGCTCTTCATCCATCTTCCTTAACAATGTCTCAAAACCCTAACACTCCTGAAGAAGTTCTCAACCAAGAAGACGTAGTCCATGCAACTCCCATCTTCGTGGTACCAATGAAATCAACCCCATTAGACGAACTCAGAGGAAGTGCTTCTCATGCTAAAAAGCCAAGAACTCCAAAAAGAGCTAAAGATCAAGTCTGCAGCAAACCAAAGGAGGCATTCCTTCTCCAGCAAACATGCCTCCAAAATCTTCTGACTATGTGGATGCTTCCATCAAGGAGATAGTCAACAAGATTCTTTTTGAACAGAGAGTGGTTAGTGGGATTTCTGTTCCTCTGAACACCATGCCTGCACCTCAAGAAGAACAAGCTCAAGCTGCAGAGGACACTCCTGCTCAACAGGATGTCCCAATAGATGTTGGAACATCTGAGGATGAGAAAAAGAACTCATCTGATGCTGATATTGAACAAACTGAGGACCAGAAAAAGGCCTTAAATGAAAGTGATGAAGAAGACTCTGAGGATCAGACCAAAGCCTCAACTGAAGATCACATCTCTGCTGATCAACCAGCTGAAGAGGAGACTGCTCAATCTCCTCCAGTGGTGAACCTGGAACAGGACTCTGATACAGAGATCATAGCCTCTGTTAGACCTAGCATAGCCAAAAGGCTCATGTCCAGGAAAGGAAAGATGCAAGCTGAACCTGAAATTCCTGAGAATAAGAAAGCTACCCCAAAGAAAGGCAAAGCTAAAGCTGCCTTTGGTCCAACAAAACAATGGAGTAAAGTCCAAACCCAGAAGAGGAAAGCTGTCACCCCATCAGACTCAGATGTTGAATCAGATGTCCCAACATCTCCTCCCAAGAAGAAACCAGCACCATCTAGGGCTTCAACTGCTGTTCCAGAAGCTCCCTTGGACAACATATCATTCCATCATGTCTCTAGTGTTAACAGATGGAAATTTGTGTACCAAAGAAGGGTTGCCCTAGAAAGAGAGCTGAGCAGCAATGCACTTGAGTGCACTGAACTGATTGACCTCATCTCTGCTGCAGGATTATTCAAAACAGTCTCAGATCTCTCTCCCTGCTATGAACTTCTTGTCAAAGAATTCATTGTTAATCTTCTGGAGGATTGTGCCAATGGTAAGTCCTCTGAATTTAGAAAAGTCTTTGTTAGAGGTAGGTGTGTAGAGTTCTCTCCTCAGATCATCAACCAATACCTAGGAAGAGAAACAGATGGACCAAATGAGCTAGGTAAGACAGATAACCAAGTCTGCAAGGTTATCACTGCAAACCAGGTCAAGGCATGGCCAGTGAAAGGAAAGCTCTCAGTGAGCATGCTAACAAGAAAATATGCTATGCTAAACAGGATTGGTACAGCAAACTGGGTGCCTACCAACCACACATCTTCAATATCCACTGGCCTGGCCAGGTTTATCTATGCTGTAGGAACTCAGACCAAGCTGGACTATGGTGCTTACATTTTTGATCAGACCTTGAAGCATGCCAGCTCTTCTGCAACAAAGCTGCCAATAGTGTTTCCTTCATTGCTGTGTGGTATAGTGCTCAATCAATACCCTAGAATCCTCACTGAAAAGGATACAGTTTGCAAAAGAGAAAGCCCCCTGGCTTTTCACTACAAATTGTTCCTCAGTCATCATGCAGCAGATGTTGAAGCACCTTCTGGGACATCTGCAGGTCCTTCAACTACCAAGACTCCAATCTCCAAGGCTGCTTTGATTGCTGAACTCAAGAGCACTTGCAAAGAGCTTGAAGCCAGAAAGCAGAAGCTTGAAGAAATCATTCAAAGGCTTGAGAGTGAAGGAGATCAGAAAGCTGTCTCTGATAAAGAAACTGCCTCTAAAGAAGAAACTGAAGTTGATGAAGAAACTGAAAGTGATGAGTCTGAGTGATCATTGTATGTGAGGACAAATGTAATGACAGCACTGCTTTGTAATTCTGGAATAGTGTCTTTGGCCCCATAATTTGTGTCTAACAAGGGGGAGAACAACAACAACCCAAAATGTATTGTTGTTTAATTATGAATGAAAATCTGTTTGTCTGTTTCTGAACTGAATCAGTGTGTTTTGATAAATATTTATGTTGCAACAAGACTTGACACATATATGTTTGAGGGGGAGTAATCTCAAATATGAATCAACAGAAAAACAAGATTATACTCTGATAAAAGAACTTCTGCTGCACTCTGAAAACCAGAAAAGATGTTAGCCAAAAATTAGCCAAAGGGGGAGTTTGTAGATGTCTTGAATTGGCAGAATTTTTGACCAACAAGAAATATTGAATTCAGTTCAGAATGTCCTATCAAATGTTGGGACATTATCAAACAGAGTATATGAACTTAGTTCAGGATGTCTCACCAGATGTTGGGACATTGTGTTAATAACTTAAGTTCAGTTTTTCAGGATGTCCCAACAGATGTTGAGACATCTCAAACCTGCTACCAGAATTAATTATTGACTAACTGATCAGAGATATTTAAGGAGAGTTATCTGGAGTTAATTAATGATGGATAAAAACAGAACAAGGCGCATCTGTAGGGAGTTTTATATTGAGGATTCAGATTAAAACAGAAGACCTAAATCACCTAGAATCTAGGAAGTAACAAACCCTAAATTCAAGGTGGAAGCTGCATGCGCATTAGGGCTGGATCATTCTACAGAAAGCCCAAATTACAGATACCTATTTAAACAACAGAAACCCATAGATTTGAGTACGAATTTCAGAAGACCAAATAGGGTGTCTAGTGTTTTAATAGCAGGTTGTTTTTATTGTAGCACTTTATGAGCTTTTAAGCAAAAGTGCATTTGTGACTTGATTGAAACTGTGAAGTAAGATCAAGCTGTTTTGTTTGAAGAATGTCTTCAATTTTATTAAACTTGTAAACTTGATCACTGTGTGATTGAGGGGGAGTGAGTAGGGTACTCTTATCTAAGTTGTGTCTTAGGTAGAAATTGCATTGGGTAGTTATTAAGTGATAGATTAAACAGGGTGGTTTAAGTCTAGAATTAATATTACTTATAGTGGATTTCCTCCTGGCTTGGTAGCCTCCAGATGTAAGTGTGGTTATACACTGAACTGGGTTAACAAACTTCTGTGTTGTTTACTTTTCTTGCTATTTAAGTTTTGGTTAAATCTGTCAAGTGTTGGGACATCTCTTAGGACATCTCATACCTGATCACAGAATTTCAAAAGTTATACACTCCATCCTAAGATAAGGATGCAAGCATAACCCTAATTCCAAAGTCCTAAAGCTTTAAGAGTTTAGTCTCTGATTATTGAGATGAGAAGAGGGACTCAAGGAGACTCAAAGGTAAAAGACTGGGGGGACTATACACAACCCTAAGAGTTATCATGCTTGGACATCCTATGGTTTTTGAGGCTTAAGAGAAAGGATCTTCAAGGCCACCAAGGAAGAAGCAGATGAAAAGAGAAAGAAGAAGAAGAATAAGTTACTTACTTCCTGAAGAAGATAAGTAACCTAAAAGAAAGAAAGTAAGAAGGAGGGAGCATAAGTGAAGCAAGTTCACTTCTAAGACAAGTAAGAATGCATATGAATGGGATGAGAAGAGGTGGGAGGTGAAGGCAAATCCACCTCCCAGATAACTTACCAAAAGTACCTGAAATGTTAGTATGGATGCATAAGACATAAAGCAAAAGGAAATGAGATGAAATGAGATGCAAAGACCAAAGTCAGAAGTTAATATGCAATGTAAATGGCATATGAGATGATTCAAATCATACAAAATGCATATGAATGATCATACAAAGATGAGATGCAATGGAAGCATGTTTAGAAGCATGAAAACACATGGATGTTCATGAAATGTAATGGATGCAAAGCATAGCAAATGAATGAAGAAATGATCAAGCAATGTTCAAGCATGTTTAAAGATGTCTAAGATGTCATACAAATGCTTTAAATGTCATGGCAAGTTCATATGATGATGATATGCAAAGGAGAATGCAAATGAAGATGCAAGATTAGGGTTTTAAGACAACATGAGATGCATATGACCAAAATAGAAGCATTCAACATGATAAAAAATTGAAATCAAGCTCAAACAAACCCTAATCCCATATAAGATCACACCCCAAAGGAGAAAGTCAGAAGCTTAACCTAGTAAAAGTTATGAAATTCCTAAGTTAACTTGGGTTTTGGGGTGCTTCTAAAGGAAAAGTGAAAATCAAATTTAAAATGAAAGATAAAATCATGAGATAAATAACCTAGAGACTATATGAAATCTATGAAACAATGCAAGAAGAACCAAGTTCAAACTCATCATGGTTAGGCAGAAATGAATTTTTCAAGTTAGGGTTAGAAAATGTGATTTTTAAGAACCCTAATTCAAAGAAAATTGTGAAAATGTGATCAAACCTTAAAAGAAATTTGTATGGTGAGTTTTAAAATGTTTCTAAATGTATTGGAATGCTTTATGAATTTTTTGGTGATTTTTAGAAACCTAAATGCATTTTTAATTAATTAAAATCCATTAATTAATTAAAAATAACATTTAAATATTTAAAAAATACTTTTTTAATGCAAAAAATAAAATAAAAAATGTTTTTAGGTTAAGAAAAATATTTGAAACAGAACTGTAAGAAATGATATTTTTTTATGATTTTTCCTATTTTAAATAAAATGGACAAAAGAAATGAAAATAAAATGAAATTAAAATGAATTTAAATGGAAGTATGATGATCTGGTGGATGAGATTCAAACTGAGGAGGGAAATGTTGACTGCGTGCGTAATCCAAGGGCTGAGGTTCAATCTGAGTTAATTTATTTAATTAATCCTAATTAATTTAATAAAAATAGATTAGGGTTTAATGAAGTGATCAGAGTCGTCCAAACACTCGCTAACACAAGATCAAAGGGTCCATATTCAAACTGGGAAATTAATTAGGTTTTAGCCCTAATGACTTTCAGGTGACCGGAGAAGACTTTCGGCAACTCTCTCACCTTAACTCCCTCAAAACCCCATAAAAACTCATCAAACTCTCCAGAAATGATCAATCAACAACAACAAACATGAATCCAGCAACAAACAACATTTATATTTCGAGAATAACACGAATCGAAGCAAAACGGAAAAATACACAAAACTTTCAGAAGTTAAATGCATGCTTGATTCTTAACCATTTTGAAAACTAAACACATCACCATGATCAGATAGACATATAGAATCACTTAAGAACTTAAAATGGAAGTTCTAGAAAAATTGTTCTTGATGGTTACCTGAGATGAAGCTTTCTCAATCTGAGCTTTCTGGACCTCTCCTTGGTGCAAGTCAACTCCAATGGACCCCCTGAGGATGTTGTGATGCTTAGAACAAGTTTATGGTGGCTGGTTTTTGTGTTTCAGTTCTGAATGTGCAGAAATCGTGTTTGTGTTTGGGCTTGTTTCAAGCCATGGCAAGGGGTGGGAAATGATCCTTAGGTTATGTGGAGTTGAATGGTGAAAGAAATTTTGAGTTTGAGTGGATGAGGAATGAGTTTCAAAGAGAGGAAGGTTTATGGAATTTTTGGGCAATCTGACTTGTAGAATGTTTTAGGCTTGTGCGTTGTGTGAAATGAGGTCCATAAGATTAGTAAAGGCCAATGAGAGTGATCAGAAAGTGGGTGGTGGCATAGTGTGATTGGTATGGGCCAAGTTGCAAAAATGTCAACTTTATGTACTTGAGGTATGGGCATGGTGCAGAGCTGGCTTTAGGGGTGTCTAGGCCTCAGCTTGATTCATGGATGGCCCTAGGATGAAGTTTATGCAGCTGGCACAAGTGGATGAAGAGTTTCAATAGGTTTTGCAAATTTCCAACTTTGAGAATTTTGTGAAAATGGCTTGATGAAACTTGCAATCCAAGGCACAATTCTGGTCCAAATGCATTGCACTATGTTTGTATGATGCTTAGAAGTCAATTAGAGGTCATGAAATGGCTTGAAACTTGAATTTGCAAAAATCCCTCTTTGGTGCACACTTGAAAATTATAGGATTTTTGTCAACTTTGAGAGGCCATATCTTGAGTTCTAGGATTAATCAAGACATGTTATTGTACTTTTTGAAAATGGGAAGACATAATCTACAACTTTCATGTTTAAGGATTTTTCATTTGAAGCATTTTTTATCAAGAAAGAGGAGGTTGAAAATCTTTCCCAAAATGGGAAGTTTCCATTACAAGTCATGTCCAAAAATGGAAAGTTTGCAAATGGCTTGAAATTCTTCAATCTTGTGAACTTCTAACCACTTCTAAGATCAAATAAAGATCATAGAACCTCAAATTGATGAAAATGACCCTTTGGTACCATTGGTGGTGGCCTCGGATGCCCTGATTTTGACTTTACTTGCTCAAGAAGTTACCCAATGATCAGATGACTTCCACAATGAATTTCTTCAGAAAATTTGGTACACAAGATCCTTATAACATATTAAGACCATTATAAACAAAAATGACCAAAAAAATTGGGATTAAGGCCTCTGAAACAAAAACCCTAATTTTAGGTCATCTGTGTAGGAAATCTTCAGTCTGCCTCTATGCCTTTGCCATTCTTTGTGATCCCTTGGCTTTTATGAACTTTGGGGAGCATATTATGATCATGGAACACACATGCACCCTCTTGGGAAGCTTCAAGACCATTGGGATGGCTCAGATCACTCCTTGGATTGCTCAGATCACAAACCCTAGATGCAGATGAAATGAAACTATGCAGTGAGATGATATGCTTATGCAATGCTATATAAAAAGATCACAAGCCATAGTGTGAAAAAAGTGAGGGCAAATTTGGGGTGTTTACAGTTGTAATGTTGGTGCGATCATGAATTAGGGATCGTACGTGGCCATGAAATAGGGGTTGAGGGTGTGATCATGAAATAGGGATCGGATTATGGTACCACATGCATAGAGTCAAGTAGAGTCTCATTGCATAATTGTTGTTGTTATGTATGATGTTGATGTGTGTATGTTTTGAGGGTGTAGTTTTTGTTATTGTAAAGTGGTGTCTAATTATGATACTTGTTAGTTCTTATTATATTGCTCTTTCGTGATGTAAGTATCTCACCCCTTCGATTTGAATGTAACCCTTATGTTGGTAATGTGCAGGTGAACAGGATAAGTCGAGTGGTGGTCAGTGAATTCGGTGTACTTCGCATCCTTAGGATGTCAAGAAAATGCAGAAACTATTTTTCTGCTATTTGTCTCATTTCTTCTTCTTTTTGCTTCTTTTCTTCTCCAAGCCTTATAGATTGGAATACGTGCAAAACGTATAAACTTCTTGCATAATAATATGTAAAATTACGACAAAATGAAACCAAGCTAAATAATCAGTACAAAAACATGTTATCATTATGCTAGTATGACATTAGACAATGAATCAACAAAGTATGAAAAGATTCTTAAAACTAGATGTTATGTTATGATTTTATTTGGCCATTTTTTATTTCCTGGTAGTACTGGTAATACAATAAACATAATGTATTTACTGTTGTTACAAAACATCAACAAAGTATACACATATAGTTGGAGTTCAGTTGTTTTAGCCCATTTGTATAAGGCTTTTTTGAAAATGCAACAAAGGGTACTTGTACATTTTATGGTTCTGATTTTTTAATACAAGCCTGGGGGTGGTCAAGACTATCGATGCTCGCCCCATGCAACGTGAATCCAAGCTTGTTCCCCTACGCTAACTAGTACGTGTGTTATTAAAATTCTGTTGTCGATAATAAATTTTAAATATTGTACAATTATTGTAACTAATTGATTTTTAATCTTTTCTTTTTAGCAGGTCAGATCTTGGGATGGATTATAGTAGGAATCCAATAAGTTCTATAATTGTCTATCGCAATTTATTAGACCACATTGGTGTCGACCAAGTATTGCAACTAAACTAATATAAGTTTGGTTTATAGAATAACATCCCACACCTATACTCAAGAAATTCTATTTTTTAATGTAGTTTATCTAGAGGCCCTATCTAGACCTGGACCATGAACCTAACCCCAAAGATGTTGGAATCTGGACAGCAAAAACACCAATCATTTGGTGCAGTACAATTGAAATGCACCAGACTGGTCGGTGAAAATGCAGTTCAAATTTTCTAAGGAGTTGTGTCACCAATGGAGAGATCATCATCACCACATCTTAAACGACCCAGTCATGCAAAATTTTAGACCAACTTAACAATATATGATTTGTTTTAGGTCAGTTACAACACAATATTGGTTGTATGCTAACCCATATTTGATTAACCCATGCATGGAAGCCGCAGGATACGCCCAACCACCAACCCCACACCATGATCTATCCACCCAATTCCAACCATCAAATTTAAACACTCATCAATGATTCATCCAAATCCGCAACCCATTCTTGCTACACACCTAATCACAACAACAAAAGCCTAACCCACACCAATCTACCCTCGATAACTCATTCCACTCCACCCCATCCCACCATTGCCCTCCACCAATGAGCATCCAAGAACATTTATTCAACTATCTTACCCCTTAAGAACCATTCTATCCTTCTCAAAACGAGTCAATATCCCAATTCGGTCAACAATACCGTCCTCGCCCAACCTAACCACAATGATCCAACTTTGAAAATATGGGCACTTAATTGAATTATGGCAGCACCGTTGGCAGCAATCCACCAGGTTTTTAGGGATAAATGGTTGCAAACATATCAAATACTCGGGGATCCTCGGACCAACAACAATATCCTCAACCAAACACGCAAACACCACATACACCTCAACAAACTCGTACTAGAGTTCGGAGGCAGGGTCATTCACGTGCATGTGGAACTAGGGGACGTCTAGATCGGACGGAGAATTGATTTTTGTAATAGCCACTTTTAAATAATATCATTTTTATTTCTTTTCTATTATTTATTTATTGATATTTTTTAATTCATTTTTTAATTATTAATAATATTTTTGAAAAAAATAAAACTCATGCGCCAAATGCATTGGCGCATGAGTACATCAATTAAAAAAAATAAAAACAAAAAACACAATGTCTAACTCAATTGGCGTACTTGTGTATATTTAAATAAAAACATACAAGCCAAAGCAATTGGCACATGCTTGTTAAATTAAAAAATAATAATAATGCATGAGACAAAGCAATTGGCGCATGAGTTCAATGCAAAATAAATAAAAAATTAAAATTTGTACTTATATGTCAAATGGTATGACGTACACAGTGCCAAACATAGTCAATTTGATAAATAGTTTAAAAACATGGTTATTCTGGTATTTTTTAAAATGTAAGTTATTCTAAAAAAAATTCCCTATATCATCATAGCCTTTGATATTTTCTAATGTTCGTCTAATTTCCTATCATTAAATATCTAAAAAAAGTCATGCATATTTTCTTCTAGTTTTTTTTTCCGATAATTTTTCTCACTAGAGATAATTCTATTGAGGTTAAGATTAATTCTTAATTTAAGTAAATTTGATCAAAAATAAAATTATCACATATAATTTGATTTAGTGTAGGTTTTGTAACACCCTTTCTACCCCATCACAAAAATAACAATTAAATCAGAGTAAACTCATAAAAAGGGTATCGCATCCTCAAAATCAAACATCTTAAACATCATAATAGTCTTGTCCCGTAACACGGGTTATAAAATCATGAACATCAAAACTCTTTTCAACAATTACGCAGTGGAAAATAAACAATCACTTTTCGTCTTTAATTTAAAAGAAAATTTCATAATTCAATCCAAAACATCATTAAATCTCAAATAGTCAAAAGAAACATCAATTAAGTCAACCAAACAAAATAAACTCAAGTTCTCCAGCGAAAACCCAATCTCGATGTTACTGGACACATAGCAGGACTCCACTTCTAACTAACAACAATGACACACTAACTCTAAGCTAAAACATGCACCGAGCTAATCTTGAGTATCTGAAGGATGGCATAATAGACCATCAAGAAAAGGAAGGCAGAGTGAGTAAATTCAAATTCAATAAAGTAATATAAAAATGAAAATTTATAAACAATGATCACAATATATAATCAATCATCCCAAGACTCATTCATTCACAACATCTAATACATCACGTCACAACACAAACTCAATGCAAATCATGCTATGTCATTTAGAATGAAATGCAACATCTTATTATGCATGTGGTACCGAAACATCCTCATGGATGGACACTGGGCCATCAACCCTCAACAAGGGAGCACACTATAACATCATATCACTTTAATCTGCACAATGGGATTGAAGCTACCAACAGACCAAAAATCCCCTCATAAATCACACCATGAATGCAAGACACGATATACACACACCTCATCAAAACATCATAAGCATTACATCCGCATTCATTATCAATCATCACATTACTCACTCTATTAACATCTTACTCTAAATTATGTCATCATAGTTCATAAACTCTCAAACATCTCATTTCATCATACATCGTTTTTATCACCAAGTCCTACTCATATAGCCTCTAAACACATCATACAACATCACTAAAACATCATAACATCTTCTAACACAAAACATATCTATTAAACCATTTTTCAAAATTAAAATCATTTTTAAAAACATGGTTATTCTGGTATTTTTTAAAATGTAAGTTATTCTAAAAAAAATTCCCTATATCATCATAGCCTTTGATATTTTCTAATGTTCGTCTAATTTCCTATCATTAAATATCTAAAAAAAGTCATGCATATTTTCTTCTAGTTTTTTTTTTCCGATAATTTTTCTCACTAGAGATAATTCTATTGAGGTTAAGATTAATTCTTAATTTAAGTAAATTTGATCAAAAATAAAATTATCACATATAATTTGATTTAGTGTAGGTTTTGTAACACCCTTTCTACCCCATCACAAAAATAACAATTAAATCAGAGTAAACTCATAAAAAGGGTATCGCATCCTCAAAATCAAACATCTTAAACATCATAATAGTCTTGTCCCGTAACACGGGTTATAAAATCATGAACATCAAAACTCTTTTCAACAATTACGCAGTGGAAAATAAACAATCACTTTTCGTCTTTAATTTAAAAGAAAATTTCATAATTCAATCCAAAACATCATTAAATCTCAAATAGTCAAAAGAAACATCAATTAAGTCAACCAAACAAAATAAACTCAAGTTCTCCAGCGAAAACCCAATCTCGATGTTACTGGACACATAGCAGGACTCCACTTCTAACTAACAACAATGACACACTAACTCTAAGCTAAAACATGCACCGAGCTAATCTTGAGTATCTGAAGGATGGCATAATAGACCATCAAGAAAAGGAAGGCAGAGTGAGTAAATTCAAATTCAATAAAGTAATATAAAAATGAAAATTTATAAACAATGATCACAATATATAATCAATCATCCCAAGACTCATTCATTCACAACATCTAATACATCACGTCACAACACAAACTCAATGCAAATCATGCTATGTCATTTAGAATGAAATGCAACATCTTATTATGCATGTGGTACCGAAACATCCTCATGGATGGACACTGGGCCATCAACCCTCAACAAGGGAGCACACTATAACATCATATCACTTTAATCTGCACAATGGGATTGAAGCTACTAACAGACCAAAAATCCCCTCATAAATCACACCATGAATGCAAGACAAGATATACACACACCTCATCAAAACATCATAAGCATTACATCCGCATTCATTATCAATCATCACATTACTCACTCTATTAACATCTTACTCTAAATTATGTCATCATAGTTCATAAACTCTCAAACATCTCATTTCATCATACATCGTTTTTATCACCAAGTCCTACTCATATAGCCTCTAAACACATCATACAACATCACTAAAACATCATAACATCTTCTAACACAAAACATATCTATTAAACCATTTTTCAAAATTAAAATCATTTTTCAAAACATGTCAAGCTACCCCCCCCCCCCCCCCCCCCCCCGCTAAGCGACCAACTCTCTGTATTCAGAGGTTCAAAATCTTCACTCACTTGCTAAGAGAGTTGTAGCTCGCTAAGCAAGCATCGTGATTCCTCAAAATTTTCTGTGATTTCAGAAACGCTCCTCTGCGAAAAAACCCACCAAAACTCAGTTTTTAACAGCAACATAGCAGAAAATCATGAACATCCTCAACATTACTCATAATATCATCATACACATCATATAACATCATTATTTATCATCAAATTCATCACAAATCATCATCATAAAGCAATTCATCAACAAAACCCCATAACCCTAAAACTCTACCTCAAAACCCCAATTATATCTCTACATTACAATATTGAACGGGATTACTCCACATACCTTAATTCGTCAGATTCTTTCGATAAACCTCAACGATTTTCTCTCCAACCTTCAAGTCCTATCTTTTCTTCAGAGTTTTCCTTCTTTTCTCCCAAAAGTATGATCGTTCCCAAAAATGATCGTATAATCCAACTTTACTCTCTTAGTCACCCTTGCCCCTAGGACCTCTTTAGTCTTTTCCTCTTTTACCCTCACTTAGCCTTTACCAAAAGACCATATTAACCTTGTCCTCTAATTCTTCTTATTAAATTAATTTCTCTCAACTAAACTAAATAAACCCACTAAACTTAATATTCTAATATTATTAACATATTAAGTCACACTCATGCTTCCATAAAACATCAAATCATCAATAATTCATCAAAATTGACAACAAACACATCAATTAAATCAAAATCAACTTTGGGGTGTTACAAGTTTGGTTTTACATTTAGAACATTCATAACTAGTTTTGGATTTATAGAATAAATTTTAAAAAGTTTGGTTGCTCTCGAGTTGATTATTGTCAAAATTCGAATTTATAATTCTTTTTCTTAGAAATTGGATATTTTTTTTGTATATCTAGGAAATTAGTTTGACTCGTCGATGTATTAACTCGAAAAAAGCTTATGATGAACCAGGGATGACTCAGGTGAAATTTGGGTGATATATGGAGATATAAGTTGCCATGGTGTCGGGTTGTGAACCCAGATAGACTGGGTCATCATCGGTTATGAACTCGGATGAAGCGATAAGTAAATCGAGATCCGATTAGGAGCACTAATGTAAGCACATCGGGGTTGACTTCATACATATAGGTCGGTTTCGATGTTAGTGCTAGGATACCATTTGAAGAGTCACATGAGACATTTACAAAATACTCCATAATTGCATGATAGTTATAGTTATTTATGGAGAAACTTTACCTGACAATTATGGGGTCGGCGGACATTACATGAAGTTAACTTAATGTAAGATATGAAAGGGGAAATTTTATGGAGGAGGGGGAGTAAAGCCATATAAATAGAATTTTTTTATCTTCGGGAGATAGATATCAACAAAGAAACACATAACAGACACTTAAATCAATCTTTTTAAGCTTTCCTTGACTAGTATCAAGGAAGTCAACCTTTTGGTGTTTTTTAGCAAGAACATTGGCGCCCACCGTGAGGTCTCGCTAAAACTTTCTATGGCCATACAAAAATCATCATCAAAATCGCTAATAATCCAACGGTGCGATGTCAGGGCCATCTCTCAATTGAAGTGGTCCTCCTCCACTATCCGATATAACCCAACTACTCGCAGTGGTGGAGGCTTTCTGTCAACAGAATGAAACCTTGCATGATAGTGTTCATATTCTACATGACAAAGTCAACAGGATAGGGACGTAGAAGAGGATCTTCTAGATTCCCAACCTTTTCCCAAGGCAATCAAGGATGATCAAGTTCCATAGAACTTCAAACCACCTTTGTTGGTATCTTTTGATGGTAAAATCGATCCCCGTGATCATATTATTGCGATCAATAATCAGATGGAAATTGTAGAAGCTTCTGACTCTCTAAAATGTAAGCTCATGGCTGGGACTTTTAAGGAAGGAGCTCTACGATGGTATGTGATTTTACATAGGTTCTCGGTCGTTAGATATAAGGACTTAACTAAAAAGACGGTACAAACACACTTCAACTAGTAAACATATAAAAGTTCCGACCACTAGTCTATTCAATGTTCGACAAGGGTACTCAGAATCCCTCAGAGAATATCTGAAAAGGTTCAATGATGAGATAATTAAAGTATCTCATCCGAATCAAGAATTGTTCGTGGGGGCATCCCAGCATGGCCTTAAAGCTGGATAGTTCAATGAATCCTTAGCAAAAAAGCTATCATCCAACATGGATGAAGTTATCACCAGAGCGAAATGTTACAACAAAGGAGAGGAAAGTAACATGGAAAAGAGGTCTTGAGATGCAAAATAAAAAATGCGAACTAAAGAAGAAGGATCTGGGCACAAGAAGGAATACCCTAAGTTCGAACTTAAGGATCAGACAACAATGATACCATCTCGACGTCCGTTAGACAAAGAGGTTGATTATACTTCATTAAATGTCCGACGAGAGGATATCTTGATAGAAGTTTATCACCTCAAATTACTTCTCATACCAAGGCCTCTATGATGTGATGGGAAAGGACGAAAATGCATGGTATGCATACCACAAAATTCGTGGACACCACACGGAGAATTGTCAACCACTAAGAAAAGAAATGTATCACCTCAAATTACTTCTCATATCAAGTAATATTATTTTTACTTTGAATTTTATAATTTAACTCATTTTTTAAAAAAAATTATTTAAATATAAATCACTTTGAATTCAATTCATCGAGAATCAATATTATATAATCAATTGTATTAAAGAAATTTACATTATCAATTTCATCCAAATTTATTTTCTTTAAATAAAAAGGAGTTATTAATTTGAATGATTCCAACAACTCAATTGACACAATTCAATTAAATGAGATTTATTTCAAATTAACTTTTTAACATATAAGTTAAATATTCATACCATTTGTAATTAATTTCTTCCGAAATGAAGTCAAATGATCCATAGAACCAAAATAAAATACACATGGGCCTTTGGCCCTCTCCATTAAAAAATAATAATAATAAATAAATACACTCAAATGTACAAAAGACATAAAAAAAAATGTAAGAGAATGAAGGAAAAAGTATATAGTTGTCTTTAGTGAATGTGGGGTTGAAGAGAATCGTGTCTCATGCCCCTTTCATCATAAACCAATCCTCCACTACATGTACAATTGTACCCGTATTTAATTTATCTTTAAATTTAAACAAACAAAAACGTAAATCCTTTGGTTTTGTTGTAAAGTTTCTAAACCTTCTCATCATTTCATCGTCCACACCCAACGCGTGACTAAGAAACAAACAGATTGGTGGGTGTCACACGAATAAATCCAACAACACCAAAACAAACATCATTCTCAATTTAAGGTTTGCAATCAATAAACAAACAAAACTTTGTCAACATTTTTCTATTCTCGTAGGTACCATTTCGTACATGAGAAAATTTGTAGAACCTCACACATGCCAAAATTTTGTCACACCAACTTTACCAAGACCGCAAAATCACCTTTTCAAAATGGTAATTTTGATTTTTTGTATTTTTCTCCTCATACCTCAACTTTTTTTCTTTTTTTCTTGAGTGAAATAAATTAGAGGAGAATTAAAATTAAAAAAAAAATAGTTGATTTTGCTAAGCTGGATTTAGCTGGAGGACCTACTCCATCAAGAATCTCTTCACAATCTTCGCGCTTGGTTCCAACACTTGTTTTTTCCATACGTCGGAAAAAATTTCTCCTCTGCCGTCTCCGCCGTGTGAATCTGACGTCAGCACCGCCCTAAACGCCTCCGTGGCATCGATTCTATTTAGGTCCCATCCAGCCAGTTTTAACCGTAGGATCTTCCCTATCTGTTTCTTGGCTAACTGACACGTGTTATCTTTAATCGTCTTCACTGCTTCTTCGTATGCACCTTCCCGTATTGGATTATGAACTTCGTCTTCAATGGATCCTCCTGGTGGATATTGTTTAAAAAACCGGTCGAACTCGGGTACTCCGATTGCTTTTCTCAACCCGGTCCGGCTATCCGAACCCGGTTTGTAAAACTCAGCTAACTCGTCCACCATTCCCGAGTCAAACATATCGTCGACTCGTTTCAGCAAATATTCGGACAATACAGGAAACGATATATCCATCCAGAGAAAACAACATTGGTACCTTAAATCCGAGGATATTGTTCTTGACGATGATGATGATGAAGAGTCTTCATCGAACACGTTTGACTCAGGATTGAATCGTTCTACAAGGAGAGCGTGAATGAATGAGTTGGAACCTCCGACGATAATGGGAATCTTTCTCCGGGAAGTTATATCTGAGATAATATCTCCAGCGAGGCGGCGGAAATCTGAAGGGGAGAACTCGCCGCGGGAGGGATCAATGTCGCCGAGGAGATGATGCGGGACGTTGTTGCGTTGATGAAAAGGGATCTTGTTGGTTGTGATGTCAAGTCCTCTGTAGACTTGTATTTTATCGGAGTTGATTATCTCGAAACAGGGGAAGAGGTTAGCGGGAAAATGGTTAGCGAGTTCCACTGAAAGACGTGATTTTCCGGAGCCGGTGGCGCCCATGATGACAAGGACTTTGTCTTTCCGGCGGTGGCGTGAGGAGGCGATTTCCATGCGAGGCCAGTGGGGCCTGGTGCGGGTGGTGGAAGGAGGAGTGTATAGGCTGTATGAAGAGTGGTGAAATTTAATGGGTTGGCGATAATAATAACGTTGAGGGTTTGGTGAGAGAAATGAAGGTGTTGTTGTAGACATAGAAAGTTTGTGTTTGTGCAGAGAGATAGAGAGAGAAACAAAGAGAGAGAGAGAGAGGCAGAAAGTGCGTGCGTGAGTTTGGGTGTATAGTACAGAATACAGATAGTGTGGTTATCCGTTAACACTGGGCTGGCAGTGAGAGTGAGTGGGTGGTAAAATGGGTTTGAAGAAAGAGGGTCTATGTTCTATTGGTAAAATGGCATTGCCAGCTAAATTAATGCAATTCAGAAGAATCATAGAGAAAAGTGTTTTTGTGCTGGTTATGGTTCTTCATTACCTGTTCCATGGTGCTGCTGTTATGAATGGAATGAATGATTATACTGTTTACTACAAGTAGTATTGGTACACTTTATGTGTTGTGTTGGAAATGGAAGAGGAGAATGAGAATGACATTGCATTAAACTATGTGATTGTGATTTGGGGTGGGGGAGAGTTTTAGCTCAAATTGGATACCATGACTTCTGCTTTTATATCACTCTGTTTCTTTCTCTAACTGAAAAATGGGTTTGAGAACAGATAGGTTTATATATATCTTTAGTATAATATTCGTATGTGCTTTTCTATCTCCTGTACTCAAAAGAATTATTTTCAAATATTTTCACAAGTTGATTAATAATTCGACAAAGGGACTATGAGTGTGTTTGTTTCAACGTTTTTAATGCCATATTATTACTTATTGAAGTGTTATATATTGAAATTAAGTTACCATAATATATATGGTAACTAAAATAAAAGAATATTATATAAAAGAATAATTCATTTGTTTTTAATGCTATTTTTAGAATTTTGTATGTAAATACCCCTATTTTGTAAAAATATTCTCTAAATAATCTATTTTTCAAACAATTTTTCAATCTATCCCACTTTTAGACAAATTTAGGAGGAGTCACCAATTGGATTGGCGACCATGTACAAAGTTAAAGAGGAGTCGCCAATTGGATTGGAGACATCATATGCAGTCTCCAATCTAATTGGCGATAATGTGTAAAATATGGGAAGGATCGCCAATTCAATTGGAGACAAGGTTCTAACTGAAGTTTTCTATAAATAATGGTTGTGTGCTCAAGTATTTTCACATCTCTTCTCACATATCTTGTGATATACAAGTAATACTGATATCATGTATACGCGCCGCTATGGGAAAGTAATTTTTTTGAGAGAGAAGCCTCTGATCGATATGTTGTTTTGGAATATCCAAAGTCTCAATCAACTGAAGAGGGAGCTGGATCGGTGGCTAGAGAAAAAAATTGGTGAAGGCGAAAAAATTTATAGTATTGAGAGATATGATAGGATGTGTGGGTGGGTCCGAGTTAAGACTGGCGCGAAAGCTAGGAAAATGATGTTTGGACCTAATGAAATCAGGTTGATTGTTGTAATAAGTTAGAAATGTTGTGTGTTATATGTTGTATGTGTTGTTTAGATTAAGTTTATTTAAGTTATTGTGATGTTTGTTGTTAACATTGTTGTAACAAAAAGTTCTTAATATATTAAAATATAAGGTTACAACAAATTATTGTTGTGCAGAGCTGGATCCCACATTTGGGCTTTTTTTTGTGTCCAGGCTGACGACATATAGTACACAATCTTATCATTTTATCAACCGTATCCATTTCTGTTCTTATACGCGTGCTGTTTGGACGACCTTTTTTCTTTCTTCGCATCTGATCGTTGTGCCAAACTATGTTCCCTTGGTATGGAGGCCAGTATTCCTCCATTGGTAACACTATGAAGCTTTCATTGTAAACGTTCATCACGTTAACAGTCTTATAAACATCAAATAGATAGTTGTACGGATCCTGGCTAGCATGCACGCAGGCCGCAATTACATGGGAGCAAGGTACCTGAAAGGCCTGATACTTGCCACAATCACACCAGCATCTATCTAGTCTGATAGCATATTCCAAAAAATGGCCTTCCTTCATTGTGATCAATTGTTTCCTTAACATTGAAATTTCTCCCATAAAGGTCAAAGTTTGTGACTGAATGTGTGCTAGCCTTGATAGTTTCATCTTTCATAACTTTCATTATGCATTGACTGTAAACTTGACCAGACATTAACACCGCATTCCATTTTTTTTCCTCTTGTTGCAAATTGAGATGCCAACCTAAAATAGGTTGATCGTACCACTGCTATTATAGGTAGGTTTCTAATTCCTTTGAAGACGCCGTTCATGCATTCCACAAGATTTTTTGTCATGTGGCCCCAACGACATCCACCATCAAATGCCCTTGTCCATTGGAATGTTTTCCAACCACCTTCCTGCATCTGCATTTGACAATCTAATTTCGTCACGATAGTACTGAAATGATGGTTGAGTTAAAGCATACCCTGCATTTACAAGTTTTTTGCGAAGGTTACTGTCTTTGATTGCACATATGAAGTTTTGTGTGATATGTCTAATGCAATAGACATGGGTAGATAGAGGGTTATGCCATCCGTTATCTTGGTTATTGTAGGCACTCTCAATAGCAGCATGTCTATCTAAAATCAAACAAAGATTGGCTTGTGGAGCAACATGTATTCTGAGATTCTTTAGGAAGAAACTCCAAGCAGAAGTAGTCTCACCTTCAACTAGAGCAAAGGCAATGGGAAATACATTATTGTTTTCGTCTTGTGCAACTGCTATCAGCAATGTACCCTTGTATTTCCCGTATAACCATGTTCCATCAATCTGAATAATAGGTTAGCAGAATGAAAAACCTTGGATGCCTGGTTTAAATTCCTAGAATAATCGGTGAAATATTACATTTCCATCAACAACAGATCCATTTGGCCTACATGCAGGAACTGTCTGCATGATTACAACAGTCCCCGGTGTTTGTGTCTTTAGTGCCATCAAAAAATCGGGGCAATTCTTTGTAAGAATCCTCCCAATTTCCATAAACATGTTCAATGGCCTTTGTTCTTGCAACCCACGCCTTCTTGTACGAGGGAGTATAGTTATTTGTGCGTACAATATGAGAGATTATTATACTAACCTTCATTGATGGATCCCTATTGACTAGCGGCAAAATGTCTCGACATATCAAGTTAGCACTTAATTTTCGGTGATCCTGGACAATGTTAGAGGCAGTGCAAGTATGTGGTGGTTCTAATGAAGCTATCTTCCAACAATCTTTTTTTTTACTGTAAGACGCAGCAAGCCGAAATTTGTAAAATGGGTTACGACAAACAACGACATACCTTCTAGAGTCTCTTCAATCCACAATGAAATCAACAGAATTATCCATGTAATCTTTTATAATTGCTCTTACGCATTCATCCTTTGTACGGTACTGGTCTCCCACTTTCAATCCACCAACAGAGTGTTTATAAGGGTTGGAAAAAAACATTTGCGGAGACATTATCATCATCATGCAACTCCAAGTATGTCATATGTTGAGGAAGGCAATATGTCTGATGTTGGGGGACTGGATGGGCGTCGTCTTCAGTGGTGTTGTTCAACAAAAGATCGAGTTGTGTTTCATTTTGAGTTGAACCCAGAATTTCCGTGACTAACGAACATATTCTTAATATCTTCATCATCGCGAACTTTAAGTGGATAAAATTTAACGTGGTTAGCATCAAAGAAAACAGGGTTTTGATATATGATTTGTGAGATAGGACCGGACCCTAATTTTGATTCTAACCTATCTTTAAAGTGCACACAATTTGACTTTCTATTGAGTGTAAATTGAACAACATCAGTGTTTTGAAAACTGAAGCCATATTCATCAGAGGTAAAAGTCTCTCCGTTACAGTGGGCGTTAACAGAGTACCTCAATGCAGATGACATTGTTATGTAATTGCATGGAAAATAGCGGTTGTTCGATGGAAAATCACCAACGAATACAACCGCAATTTGGTTGTACCCGGAGTAACCATCCAGAAAAAAATAATAGTCATGCCCCGCCAATCTTTCTAACATCTGGTCAATGAACGGCAACGAAAAATGATCTTTTCTTGTGGCTAAATTTAGCCTCCTGTAATCAATATACACCCGCCAACCAGTGATCGTTCTGGTAAGAATCAACTCATTCTTTTCATTAGATATCATCGTTGTACCTCTTTTCTTGGGCACCACATGAACAAGACTCACTCATGAACTGTCTGATATAGGATAAATAAGCCATGCATCTAACAGCTTCACCATTTCCTTTCTTACTACCTCTTTCATAGTAGGGTTCAGTCTCCTTTGGGGCTGCACAACCGGTTTGTGATCTTAATAGATATACAAGTGTTCTTATGAATGTGATTAAACTATGATGAAGTATTTGAAAATTATGAAGAGTTTATTTCAATAAAATTTTGAATATGAACACTTAGGAAATATTTTGAAAGATGAAGAGAACGAGTGAATATGTTTATGAAAATTGCAAGAAGGTGTTTTAAAATCTGAAAATAAGTTGCATAAATAATGCTTGAACACCTCATCATAAAGGTATAATAAAATGAAAGGATGTCATGGTTTAAAATAAAGAAACAATGAATATTTTCATGAAAAGGTGCCTATTTTCGCCTCCACCAACAATGTGAATAACACATGTGTTAATTGATTAACACACTTCAACGTGAAAAAAAAATTCAAATTAAAAAAGTGCTTCAGAACTGTGCTATTACGACGTTTTTTTTGTGTTGTTACGATGGTTCAAACGATTATAATTTACCAAAAACTGAATGTTTAAAAAATATTGAAAAACTAAAAATTTGTCTAAATATTTATTTTTAATGCAAGAAACTTATGGCATATGTTTGGTATTATTCCTAAACATGTATGTTATGCATGATATATTTTTTGAACACTTACATATATATTTTTAAGTAATAATTGTTATACCTTTAATTCGATCCAAGATACTCTTCAATTCTTGAATAATGTTTGAAACTTGAGACTTATGATTCACTTCCTTTTTGCACACATAATCTTGAGCATAATTTGTTGTCTTCGTCAAAACATTATATTTGAAGGAAGTTTGTCTTTACAATCTCCCCCTTTTTTATGATGACAACCTAAACTTGAAAATTTGCTCCAATCTTCTTTCTCCAACAAAATCTCCCCCTTGATTGATGCTCCCCCTCAATCAAAGAAGATATGAACCAAAATTATGCATAAGGTGTTAGAGAAAAACAAACACAAACACATACATCTTCTCCCCTTTTGTCATTAGCAAAAAGGATGGGAAAAGACTTGAAGTATATAAAAAAATTGAAAAATAAAAAATAAAATAATAATTTTTACCTATGAGTTTTACCTCATGAGAGATTTCACTAAACATTTATCCTTGTCGTAACATGATTTTGAAGTCTTTGTCACAAAGTTGATTTGTACTTGGAAGATTATGCTTTAGTTTGTCAACTTAAAGTACATCTTAAATGGATGTGAAAGTTAGTGTATCAACTTTGCCAAATGCCAAGAACTCTTTCTTTAAGGTATTCCTCATATTATAAATAACCCTTGGACTTTGAAACTAGATTTGAAAGGTAGTTTATGCCTTTCCAACAAAAACTTAGAACAACCACTTTATCAATAAATCATAGATTTTTTAGTGGTCTCCAAGTAAACCTACAAAACAATCAAGTTTTTTTTGGTACCCAGTGTGCTTTGGATTCATCATAGTTAGTTCCTATCTTGACCCACACATAAAGCTCTTGTGTTATACTAAAATTTCTGACATAGCATGCATTAGGTGTATGGCCAATTATTCCACAATAAAAACACGTTGGTTCAAAGTTGCTTTTATACCTAGGAACATACGATTTATTCTTAACAAATATTTTTCTTTTAGGATGATGATGAATTACTTTAGGTGTGTTCACTTTCTCTTTAATTGTTTGGTTACTTGCCTTTACAAATATTGTTTTATTGGAACTTGGTTTAGAAAATTTATAGTATCCAAGTCCACTTTTTTCATTTGAATATCTTTGTTGGGTAAGTACCATTTACAATCCAACTTGTCCTTTCTCATTTCTTTCAAGGACTCGTTTCAATTGGACAATTTGAAAAGATAGTGACTCACAATTTTTACATACTAACTTTATCTTTCTTCACTTATAATCTTTCCTTTTTCATCCTTAGCATCTTTTTCCATATTAACAATTTTATCTTCCAAGGATATTATTTGTTTCTTTTGACTTGAACATTTTCTAGAAAGTTTCAAAAGTTCATCAAGCAATTCATGAAAAGCACTTTGTAATTCATCATAAGATGGAATATCATTAGTTTCAGAATCACTAATCGCATGTTCTTCATCACTTGAATGATCTGATGCCACCAATACCTTGTTTGCATGTTCTTCATCTGAAGATGAACTTATTTAATTGTCATCCCATGCAACATATGCTTTCTTTGGCCTTTTGTCCTTATTTTTTTTAAAGTATTTATCCTTCTTTTTAAGTGTAGGGAATTCACTTTTAACATAACATTTTTCTCCACATTCAAAACATTTAATCTTCCTTGTTGGTGCTTCTTCTTTAATGATTTCCTTTTTCCTTTCTTTTCTCACAAAATTTTCAATTTTATTGATAAGTTCGTCATGTTCATCAATATCAGATTCATCCTCTAGATTGTTATCATAATTTTTTACTCTTGTCTTTAATGAGACATCTTTTGAATCATTTACTTGAATTTCATGCTTCTCCAATCTTTTAAGTTCTAATTCATGCTCTTGAAGTTTTCCGAACAAGGAAGCGGATGTCATTGAAGAAAGACTCTTCTTTTCTGAAATTAATGTCACCTTTGGTTGCCATTCCCTATTTAAAGACCTAATCACTTTAAGATTTAATTCATCGTTGGTAAAAGTCTTACCAAGAGTGGTCAATTGATTGGTTAAGTCAACAAATCTCTTTTGTAGAGCAAGTATTGATTCTCGAGGATGCATTATGAACATTTCTTATTCTTGACTCAATGTATTCAATATTTATCTTTTTACTTTAGCGGTTCCTTCATGAGTCTCCACCAAAGTATCCCATATTTGCTTTGCCGATTTACATTGAGAAATACGGAAGAATTCATCCATACTTAATGCACTTTGAATAATATTGATAGCTTTCTTTTCATTGAGAATTATTTTCTTGTCATCTTCATCATACGAATTTTTAGACTTAGAAGTGCTAACACCATCGACTAAACTGATAGGATTATGTGGACCATTTTCAACAGCTTCCCATATATCACCTCCTTGTGTTTCTAAGTGTGCCTTCATTTGGATTTTCCAAAAATCAAAATATTCTCTAAAAAATAGAGGAGGCTTATTACTACTGCCACCGTCTTTGAAAATCGGGATTGCGAAAGCCATTATGGATCTTTTAGGAACAAGTTACCTATAACTTGCGCTTATACAAATTGTAAGTCTGAGATATGCCTAAGAGGGGGTGAATTAGGCTTTATAAATTTTTCTTCGAGTATTTACCGGATTTTGAATGAGTTACTTTCTTTTGAGTTCTAAGTATTGAAAGGAAATAAAGTGCAGAAAGTAAAAAGACACAGCGATATATCTCGGTTCCTTTCCCAATCCGAAGGTACATCCAGTCCTCTTTCACACGAAAGAGGTTTCACTATTGTTATATATTTGTACAAGCCTAATCCCAATACTTATCCTACAATCTTCTAACAACAACCCACCAAGAACAACCTCTTGGATTTTACAAATTTAAAGTCCTACTAAGAATAAATCTCACAACGGACCTCTTGTATCCACAATCCAGATAACAAGGAAAATCACCCAAGTAGAACAAAACAAACAATCATTTCCTATCTACTCTCTTGTTTCCAACAAACTTGGACAACAAGGAATAATACTAATTCTGATTTTGTAATAAGAGTATAAGATGAAACTTGAATCTTTATCAATATAAATATTGATTTTTTTAAAACAATTATCACTCTTAATAGATATAAAAGTATTCTTATGAATGTGATGAAACTATGATGAAGTATTTAAAAATTATGATGAGTTTATTTCAATAAAACTTTGAATATGAATACTTAGAAAATATTTTGAAAGATGAAGAGAATGAGTGAATATGTTTATGAAAATTGCAAGGTGTTTTAAAATCTGAAAATAAGTTGCATAAATAATGCTTGAACACCTCTTCATAAAGGTATAATAACATGAAAGGATGTCATGGTTTAAAATAAAGAAAAATTGCATATTTTCATGGAAAGTTTTCTATTTTCTCCTCCAGCAACAATGTTAATCAATTAACATATGTGTTAATCGGTTAACACACTTCAACGTGCAAAAAAATATTCAAATTAAAAAAGTGCTTCAGACCTGTGCAAAATTCGGCAGATTTTTATTTTGTTACGACGGTTCAAACCGTCATAATTTACCAAAAACTGCGTGTTTAAAAAAATTGAAAAACTAAAAATTTGTCTTAATTTTTATTTTTAATGTAAGAAACTTATGACATGTGTTTGGTATTATTCCTAAACATGTATATTATGCATGAGACATTTTTAGAACATTGGCATATATATTTTTAAGCAATAATTGTTACACCTTTAATTCGATCCGAGATGCTCTTCAATTCTTGAATAATGTTTGAAGCTTGAGACTTATGATTTACTTCCTTTTTTCACACACAATCTTGAGCATAATTTGTTGTATTCATCAAAACATGATATTTGAAGGAAGCTTGTCTTCACATATATCACCATTAAACTATTCATTTCTAAATAGTTTATTTTTAATATTGACTTTCAATAAACTAACAAATACATTTTCTGCAACAATTTATTTAAAGGTCGTATGGGTTTAGAAGATCATCATGCAAGGAATGAAGACGATGCATTCGTATGGACTACGACAACATCAATTATTATGTTTGCTACTGAAGAATTGCACCATAGTGATTACGTGAAACTATGGTTCGACATGCATATCAAGATATTTTAGGTTCCTCAAGGTGTTTCAAACAATACTACAACAATAAAAATTATAGCCAATAGAACTATTCGGTTGGAAAGATTACGCCAAAGTAAAGTGTCGTTAATGGAAGCAACGCCACAACTTTTTCCTAACAGAATTGTTCCTAGGAGCCAAGTCCACTACTATTGGCGCATTCACTCAAAATTGTTCATAGGAGCCATGTCCACGAGCGCATGCTTTATGAGCATGCCAATGCCAATGGCGCATGCTTTGGGGGATTAAGATCATGTGACACTCCCTTGGTGCCTTAGTGCATTATTTTTTTATATTTATTTTATAAATAGATCTTCATTCTCCACCATTTGTCACACATCTTCTCTTTTCATCTTCTCATTGCATATTTTAAATGTTTAATATGATTATTAAAAGAGATGTGATTGTTGGTTTTTCAATTCTCAAGCTGCGATTGAAGATTCGACTCTGGAACATTCTAACTTTCAAGCATCTTGAGATGAGCTTGATCCATTAGTTAGACGATGATATTGAAGAAGGTGAAAAAATTAGAAGAATTGATAGGCTTGTTTTGGCGTTCAACAAAAATGAAGAACATCGTGTGTGGGAGTCAGTTAAAATTGAGAGTGATGTTTGTGTTATGATGTGTGGACCAAATGATATTGTTTTAACAATTGTAATCTCTTAGATATGTTATAATGTTAAATCATTTTTTTAATGTTTTTTTATGTTTTTGTCTTTAGTTGAGCTTGTGTTCATTTTGTTGTAACCGAAAATTGCATTCAATTTGAAATTTCATGGGTACAAAACAAATTTACATATCAATAGTGCATACAATAATTATGTTCTGGAGGTTGCTACAACATTGGTATAATTTTTAAGATTGTGTCCAGGCTGATGGCATGTACTACATAATCTTACCATTTTGTTAGCCGTATCCATTTTGGTTTGAATACTCTTGTTGGTAGAGGAAACATTTTTTCCTTTTCATATTTTCGTTGTGTCAAATTATGTCCCCTTAATATGTAGGCCAATAATACTCATTTTCTACAATCGAGAAGCTATTGTTGTACACATTGACTATGTTTCTGCCTTTGTAAACGGATAACAGTTGGTTGGAAGGTGTCGCTCCCACCAAATGAGGCTAAGTCAAAAGGGGTACAGACGTGAACAGTCGGCGAAAGGGATGAGAACACACAAGGGTGAGCTCAGGAGAAAAGAGTCGCCAGCTAGGCATTTTTATCCCGAAGGAAAGGTAATGCTGCATAAACATAAGAAAAGATATGGATAAGACGGTCGCGAACCAGAGAGACTGAGAAAGGGGGTTGGTTACAACCTGGGAAGGTATTAGCACCCAGATTGTCCGCCGTACTCGACGGGATCCACGCTTAAAAGACTTGTGCTTTAAAGGGGTAGTGTCAGTGCTATTTGTGTATCAAAGCTGGAAAGAATGCAAGTGTCAGTGTAAAAGGGGTGTGAAGTGAACAAGATAAGTGTCAGTGTAAGAAATGAATGAAGCTCAAGACTATGAGGCTTAAAGAATAATACTGGAAGGAGGGGGAATATACAGAGACTTTTGTTCGATAACTGTTAAGTTATGCCTACGTATCCTCTCGTGCAATGAGGAAGTCAGAACACCGTAGTTCGACCCAAAGAGACTGAAAGATAAATTGAATTGTGAACTGCTTGCTTATCAATGCTCAAGTGTATGACCTGTCTGGCTCAGGTGCAAACTGTCTTGCATTAGACAGAAGAAGCAAGTTCTCGTTTGTGAGTGAATGAGATGAGAAAAGAATCCCGGAGGAGACGATTATTGCTTGTTTTTGAGTTTTTAGTCTTTTATTGCTTTTGGAAGTTTGTCATAAATTAATGAGCTTAAGCCTAAACCAATGGGTTAGTAAACTCATCACATCTTCCCTCTGATTAGGGGTAATGAGGATACCTTAAATTTGAAGTCAGCATCTCACACTTAATCACCATGGTGTAGGATTAAGATCATTAACCTACTTGTGATTATTTAGATGTTTTTGTTGTTTTTGTTTAGTGTTGAGTAATGATATTAAGCCATAATCAGGGATTAAACAGACTCATTACACCATCCTAATAGAAGGATAATAGATGAGAATGTTTAAGCTGAGGAAAACTCCTCAACTTAATCCATGATTAGGGATTAACCTCATGACAAAACAAAGCCTTTATTAAATGGATTTTAGTTAATGATAAGATGAAGAAGTGATTTTTATGGTTTGTAAGACAACTTGAGGGGGACTTGTCCATTAACACTAGGGTTAGTCCTTCTTAACCAATTAAGGAAGAATTAGAACCCTAATGCAAGGCCCAAGTTACAAGCTTGATGTCTTGATGATTATTAAGTGAATTTATTAAAGGATTTAAACACATCAAGGGCTTAACACTTAGGATTAAAGTTATGCACTCCATCCTAATAGAAGGATGTAGGCATAAGCTTAATCACAAAGCCTTAAAGCCTTTAGGGTTTAGCCCCTGATTATGAGATGAGAAGAGAAGACTCAAAGAGACACAAAGGTAAAAGCTAAGTGGGGGACTAATCAAACCCTAATTGTTATCATGCTTGGTCATTCCTAGGGTTTGTGAGGCTTAAGAGAGAAAGAAATCTTCAAAGAGCCACCAAGGAGAGAAGCAGATGAAAGGATCAAGAAGAAGCAAAACAACTTGCTTCACTTAAGAAGACAAGTTGCTTGAAGAAAGAAAGTAAGAGATGAACATGAATGAGCAAGCTCACTTTAATACCAAGATAAAATTCAGCAAAGATGCAAGAGAGATGAGAAGAGATTATGAGAAGTGAAGGCAAATTCACTTCTCAAAACAACTTACCACCTGAAAAGTTAGCAAAAGAAATGAAATGCAATGCAAATAAAATGAAATGTCATGATGTAAACCAAAGTCAGAAGCATAAACATGATGTTAATGATGCTAATAGAGGATGCAAACACATGACAAGAGATGAGAATGATCAAACAAACATAAGGATGCAAATGAGGCATGTTTTGAACCATGGATGTTCATGAAAAGTTATGGAATGCAAAAGACATATAACATGGAAAATGAAAGATGCAATGATCAAACATGATTCTAATGTGTCTTAAGATGTATTATGAATCAAATGAAAGCATAAAATGTCATGGCAAGTCATGGTATGCAAGCAAATGGAAGATGGATGCAAAGGAAGGCATAAATTAGGGTTTATGATCAACACACAAAGCAAAATCCAAAACCAGAAGCAAATGACATGATAAAAATTTAAAAATGCAATCAAAGGAACCCTAAACCTATACAAACTCACTGCCCAAAGGAGGGGATCCAACTCTTAACCTAGTGAGAGTTATGATTTTCCTAAGATTGCTAGGGTTTTAAGGTACCTTGTCAAGAAAAATGCAAAACAAATTGAAAATGCAAAATCAAATCAAGCCAATTTTATCCTATAAACTACATGCTATACAAGATGCAATGCAAAAAGAATCATCATCCAACTCTCAATGGTTAGGCATAAATGAATTTTTGAAGTTTGTATCAAAATATTACCTCAAAAAGAATTTAATTCCATTGAAAATGATCAAAAGGCATCAAGAACAAAAACTAAATTTGGTTTGAGAGTTGGACAATGTTTCTAAATGTTCCTAAATGCTATATGATTTTTTTTGTGATTTTTAAATACCTAAGAGTATTTTTAATTAATTAATTTTCATTAACTAATTAAAAATAAACTTTTAAATGATTTAAAAATAATTTTTAATGCAAAAAATAAAAATAAAAAGATTTTTGTGTTCTGAAAAATAATGAAAACCTTGACAAAATTTTTCATAATTTTTAAACATTTTTTGCTATTTTAAATTAAATGAGGAAAAGAAATGAAATTAAATGAAATAAAAATAGAATAAAATGAAAGTATGCGCAATGGAGGGATCAGATTCAATCTGGGCTTGGAGGGTTTGACTTGGCGCGCAATCCTACGGCCCAAGTTCAAACCTGGCTAATTTCTATTTTTAAATTAATTAAACTGGATTAATTAAGTTAATTGAAGATTAGGGCTAAATGATGAAATCCTGACCATCCAAACACGCGCGGGTCAAACAAAGTCAAATGCATCCATGGCCAGAATTCAAAGTTCATTAATGACACAGATTAGGGTTAATGATTTTCAGGTGGCCGGAGAAGACTTCCGGTCGTCTTCTCCGGCGAACCCAAACCCTAGATTTCGCTACAGGTCACTAAACAAGCAATTTCTTCCACAGAAATGATCCTTTCCCCAATCTAAACCTAACCCCTCTCCCAAAACTCATTTATTTTCACTCACCAGCCTGAATCGAATGAAAATACGAAACACGAGCAAACTTTCAGAGTGACATGAAATGGTCATCTCTTACTTATTTTCAAATCTAAATACATCCAGATGATCAGTGCAACATGTAGATTCATTTTGTAACAAGAAAATGAAGTTCTGAGAAAAAAGTTCTTGAGCTATACCTGAGATGGAGACCTTCAAAGATGAGCTTTCTGAGCCTTTCCTTTGTGCAAACCACCTCCAATGGTCCCCCTTGTGCTAATGGCAAGCTTGAATGGAGTTTAAATTGGCTATTTTGAAAGGTTCAGTTCTGGTGTATCAAAAAATAAGGTTCTTGTGTGTGCTGTTTCAGATCATTGTGAGGGGTGGGATCTGTTCTATGGATGATTTCTGGTTGATTGGTGAAGGAATTTTTGAAGTTTGATGGCTGTGTTGTGTGATTCGAAGAGGGAAAGGTTTTGACAGTTTTTGGAGTGTGCTGCAATGTGTGTGTTTCAGGCTTGTGTATGTTATGTTTTATGATCCTTAGGTGATCCATAAACTATCCCAACAAATCTGGAGAGCAGGTGTGCACTGTGGGATTGGTATGGGATGATTGGCCAAAAAGTCAAGTTTTGTGTACTTGCAGCATGGGTTGTGGCAGAGATGATCTAGAGGCCTGTCCTGCCTCAGCTTGAGTAAAGGATGGCCCTTGGATGGCTCATGAAAGACTGCTGCATTTGGATCATGAGTTGTAAGGGTTTTTGCAATTTGACAACTTGTCACATTTCATGATTTTTGGCCATGTATGTGTGAGAGGTCTTGCTGAATTTCTGATGTGGGATGCCTCATTAGGTCATGACAATGTATTAAAACCAGCTAGAGATCATACAATCCCTTTGAGAATGATTTTGCAAAAAAACCCTCTTTGCACTTTCATGAAGAATGGCTTATGGATACTTGAAAATTAAGGCATAGAAATGGGAAATCACTTGGGCCAAACTGATTTTTAGGTCATGCCTTGTATTGGTGTGATGATTAGAGGTCACATTGAAGTCACATAAAGGCTTGCCATGAGAAATTGCAAGTTTTCCATTTTGTGCAAAAGTGAAATTTCAATGATTTTATCCAACTTTGCAAGGCCATAACTTTTGATCCAAAATGAATTAGAATGAGTTCATGTACTTTTTGAAAAGGGAATGATCCATTCTACAACTTTCATGACCAAAGTTTTCCCATTTGAGGCATTTTTGAATCAAAAAGCAAGGGTTGAAAACGTTTCCCAAAATGGCAAGTTTCCATTACAAGTCATTTTCCCAAAAAGTCAACTTTGCAAATGGCTTGAAATTCTTCAATTTTGTGAACTTCTAACATCTTCTATGATCAAATAAAGATCATACACAATCAAAATGATGAAGAACACCCCTTGGTTGGGTCATTGGGGGCCTCAGATGCCCTGATTTTGCACTGACTTGCTCAAGAAGTCAACTCTTGATTAGATGTCTTCCCCATGGAATTTCTTCATGAAAATTGATATGCATGATCACTATACCATATAGAGACCAATAGAAACAAGAATGACCAAAAAATTTGGAGTTATGGCCTTTGAAACCAAAACCCTAATTCTAGGTCATCTGTGCAGTCAAACCTGGCTCTGCTTCCATGCCCATCTCAGTTCTTGTGATTTTTTGACATTCTTGACTTTGAGAGGATATAATATGATGCTTGAACATACATGGACCCCTTTGAAATGATTGAAGACCTTTGGAATGGCTCAAATGGCTCTTGGATTGCTCAGATCACAAACCCTAGATGTAGATGACTTAGAAGCAATGCAGTGAAGCAAATATGCAATATAAGATGCTATGATTGAACTTATGCATATGAAAAAGATCACAAGCCATGGTGTGAATGGGTGAGGGCAAATTTGGGGTGTTTACAGCTGCCCCTATTCAAGCATGAGTTAGCTGTGCAGGATGTAAGCAACGGCTTAACAGGCAAACAAGATAACTTGTGGTTGAATATCAAAGACAGTCCAAAATTTGCACTCACAGAATGAAGAAGAAAAGGGATATAGATTGTAAAGGAAAATAAAGTATATTATAAAGTGCGGGCGACGGAGGACGACCGTCGAGCAGAGGACGACTGTTGGGGATAAAGCAATGACGGGGACGACCGACAAGCTGGGGATATAAGAGACTGTGATGGGGACGGCCATCAAGTAAAGTAAAAAAGATTCTCTGGGGATTGGAGGTGAAAATAAATGATGAGGTACGGTCATCAAAGGTGAAGGACGATTACCTAGCAGGGGACGGCTGCTCTGTTGGGGGATAAGATGAGGAACGGTCATCTAAGGTGAAGGATGATCACCTGGCAAGGTACGGTTGCCAAAAGTATCGCGACATAGGACGAATGCCGGATAAAAGGTCGACGATGGGGACGGCCATCGGATAAACATGATGAAGGATGATCATCAAGAGGTGAAGGACGATCACCTAGCAGGGTACGGCTGCTCTCAGGATTTATCATGACATAGGACGAATGTCAGATAACAAGATCAACGATGGGGACGGCCATCAGATAAAATGATGAAAGACGATCATCGAAAGGTGAAGGACGATCACCTAGCAGGGGACGGCTGCTAAATATCACGACATAGGACGAATTCCGGATAGAAAAGGGTTCCAATAATGGAGACTCCGCTGGGGAAAGGATGAGGGACGGTCATCCAAAGGTGAAGGACGATCACCTGGAAGGGTACGGCTGCCGAAAGGGTATCATGACATAGGACGAATGTCAGATAGAGAAGAAGTTTTGCTGGGGATTTGCTGGGATAAGTAAACACGGACGAGTGTCTATATCCAAGAAATGAGAGGTATTAGTGTTTGGTGTACGGTGTATAGATTAAAGATGCGGACGAGCATCCCTAAGACCATGATACGGACGAGTATCGGTAGAAACAGACGCCTGACGCATGTTCAGAGATGATGATACAGACGAGTATCAACTGGTTAACAAGGAACACGGACGAGTGTTGATTCTGTGGGGACTCTTCAGGGGAATAGTAGACACAGACGAGTGTCTAAATTCAAGAAGACATAAGTGTATGGATTAAAGATGCGAACAAGCATCCTTAAGACTATGATACGGACGAGTATCAGGTAGAAACAAACGCTTGACACATGTTCTGAGATGATGATACGGACGAGTATTAACTAGTTAACAAAGAACACAGACGAGTGTCGAATCTGAGGGGATTTGAGTGATATATACAAGATACGGACGAGTATTTGTATGAGTGAAATAAGTATGAGTGAAACACCGACAAGTGTCTAACTTGCTGGGGAGGGTGACACGGATGAGTGTCAAAAGGTATATTATAAGTATATGCTTTACAAAGTGTTTAGGTAGCTATGTTGGGGAAGGTAACACGGACGGGTGTCAGGGAATTTGTATGGATATATGTATCTGTGAGTGCAAGGAGGATGCTTTGGCTTTCTACTGGGGATATGACACGGACGGGTGTCAAGAAGTATCTGTAATGTATAAGTGTCTGTAAAGATTGCTCGGGCGACCTTACTGGGGAATGATGACACGGAAGGGTGCCAAAAGGAGTATGCATTGGTATTTATGAGTGTAGGGCAAATGCCTTGGCTTTCTGCCGGGGTATTCGGAGAGTTTTCTGTATATTGCTGACGGATTGTCATTATTCATAAGTGTTTGATTCAGAAAATGGCTTATGATTATGCAATATGTTTGATTTTTGCCTTAATGCTCCGTATTAGACGGAATGCTACGCTCTGTGGGGAGAGTATGATGCAAATGCCATGATTATGCAAAGATACTGATCCGGGATCCGGGTCCCGTTGCTATGAAGATCTCTGGCTGATCTGCTTGAAGTGGACATCCCAGCTGGGGATGAGATTATTGGTAGATCTGACAAATGGGACTCTGCTTGGGGATGTAGGTCACTAATAGACCTATACTTGGTAATGAGGGACCCAGCTGGGGTTTGTAGAAGCTTTCGTCACTCTGTTGTGAGATCTTTCAGGTATTGCTTTGCTGGATAGAGGCTGAAACTCTGTGGGGAGATGGTTCCCCGGCTTTTGTACCTGGCTGAGGAGGAATGATGACCGGCAACTCAGCTGGGGAGAAAGCATCTCCGGTGCTAAAACTGAGTAGGTAATGATTTGCCAGCTTGCTGGGGCGAAGCTCTATGCCCCATGTTGTGCTTTGAACTCCTACAATCCTGAAAAGACAGAGAAATGCACAAGTAATCCCGAGGTATCCCTTACCGGATTCCAGCATAGGAGTTTAGACACTCCCGGGAGTAAGTATATTTCCTGCAAGCACGTATTTTAGAAGAGAAACATCTGTATTTATGCAATCAGTAGCTTAAAGGCATCGGACATTTTGCAAACGAAAATAAAATATACGAGACGAAACATGACTGAAAATCTGGTTTTATTAATTCATGTGCCCTGAATTGGCAAATACAGTCAAAGGAACAAATCCCCTAAAATGAGGAGATTGTTATAAATTGAGAAACAAAAGATGTTGGCAATGTTGATGACGCTTCAGGGAGCTTCCCTTTTGCTATGACCCGTATGACATTTGACGTTCTTCTCGTCTTGCTTTCTGAAGAAGGCTGATTCTGAAGGAAGCTTGATCCTTTCGAAGCTTACCAGGTTGTAAGTGATACAGACGAATTCAGAATACAGTTGTTCGATTATCCCCTTATTTTGCATGGATCGCCCTTTCGGGTTTTCAATCCATCGGGATACCCCTTTTTGCCTGAGTTGTCCAATGCGGCTTTTCAACTCAGCGGGTGTACATTTTTTTATTTATTTTCCCTTATTTTTCCCGAGTCTTTTATTCTGTTTTTGACTCGCCGGGATGCCCTATTTTTGCCTGGACTTACATTCTGTTTTTATGTCCAGCGGGTCATTTTATGCGAAGTATTTTTTAACTGCATCTGAATTCACAGGGGACGGGAAATTTTCACCATCCATAGTACTGAGCATGAGTGCTCCACCAGAGAAAACTTTCTTTACTACGAATGGCCCTTCATAGTTCGGAGTCCACTTGCCCCTGTGGTCTGTATGAGGAGGAAGGAGTCTTTTCAGCACAAGATCTCCTACTTGGTATTCTCGGAGCCTGATTTTCTGATCGAAGGCTTTCTTCATCCTTTTCTGATACAGCTGCCCATGGCAAATTGCAGCTAATCTCTTTTCTTCAATCAAGTTCAGCTGTTCGTATCGGGATCAGACCCATTCTGCTTCATTCAGCTTAACATCCATTAACACCCCTAAGGAGGGTAATTCAACTTCAACAGGCAGGACTGCCTCCATACCATACACAAGTTGATACGGTGTTGCCCCAGTGGATGTTCTGATTGACGTACGGTACCCATGCAAGGAAAACGGTAGCATTTCATGCCAGTCTTTGTAGGTAACTACCATCTTCTGCACAATCTTCTTGATATTCTTATTAGCTGCCTCTACAGCGCCGTTCATCTTTGGCCTGTAAGGAGAAGAATTGTGGTGTTGGATCTTGAAGTCCCGACACAGTTCTGCCATCATTTTGTTGTTCAAGTTGGAACCATTATCAGTAATGATTCTCTCGGGCACTCCATACCGACAGATGATATCTCTCTTCAGAAATCGAGCTACCACTTGCCTGGTAACATTTGCATAGGAAGCTGCTTCGACCCATTTGGTGAAATAGTCAATGGCAACCAGGATGAACCTGTGGCTATTTGAAGCAGTCGGTTTAATCTTGCCAATCATATCAATGCCCCACATGGCAAAGGGCCAGGGTGAAGACATCACATTCAGAGGATTCGGAGGCACATGCACCTTATCCGCATAAATCTGGCATTTATGGCACTTTCTGGCATAGGCACAACAGTCTGCATCCATTGTGATCCAGTAATAACCTGATCTTAACAACTTCTTAGCCATTGCATGTCCTCCTGCATGGGTACCAAAGGATCCTTCGTGCACCTCGTGCATCAACAAGTCTGCTTCTGTTCTATCAACGCATCTGAGGAGTACCATATCAAAGTTTCTCTTGTACAGGGAGCCGTCAGTATTCAGGAAGAAACTACCAGCAAGCCTTCTTAATGTCTTCTTATCATTGGAAGATGCCCCAGGTGGGTATGTCTGATCCTCCAAGAAGCATTTAATGTCATGGAACCAAGGCTTATCATCTTCAACAACCTCTGCTGAGAATACATATGCTGGTCTGTCAAGTCTAGATACTAATATTCGAGGCACAAAGTTGACAGCCTGAACTTTGATCATGGATGAAATGGTGGCAAGAGCATCTACAAATTGATTTTCGTCTCGAGGGATATACTCAAGCTTGACTGTTGTAAAGAAAGTCAATAACCTCCTTGTATAATCCCTGTAAGGTATCAGATGATCCTGGTGGGTGTACCATTTGCCGTTGGTTTGATTGATTACCAAAGCTGAATCTCCGAACACAGTCAAAGTCTTGATCCTGAGGTCAATGGCTTCCTCAAGACCCATAATACAAGCTTCGTATTCAGCTTCGTTGTTAGTGCAGTTAAAGGTGAGTTTTGCCGAGAAAGGTATGTGAACTCCTTTAGGTGTAATGAGTACTGCACCAACACCACAACCATTCATATTAATAGCCCCATCAAACATCATAGTCCATTCTTCTTTTGGGTCAGGCCCTTCAGTGTGATAGGCTCTTCATGATCTTTTGCTTTAATGAACATGATGTCTTCATCAGGGAAGTCAAATCTCATAGGCTGGTAATCATCAATAGGTTGCTCAGCAAGATAATCAGACAATACACTGCCCTTGATGGCTTTTTGAGATGTGTACTGAATATCATATTCTGTGAGGATCATTTGCCATCTTGCAACCTGTCCGGTAAGTGCTGGCTTCTCAAAAATGTACTTAACTGGGTCCATCTTTGATATCAATAAAGTAGTGTGGGTCAACATATACTGTCTCAGTCGGCGAGCAGCCCACGCTAAAGCACAACATGTTTTCTCGAGCAGTGAATAACGTTGTTCACAGTCGGTAAACTTTTTGCTTAGGTAGTATATTGCCTACTCTTTTCGACCAGACTCGTCATGCTGGCCCAGCACACACCCCATTGACTCTTCTAATACTGTCAAGTACATGATTAGAGGTCTCCCTTCAACTGGAGGCATAAGGATTGGAGGCTCTTGTAAGTACTCCTTGATCTTGTCAAAAGCCCTCTGGCAGTCTTCGTTCCACCTGACCGTTTGTTCTTTTCTTAACAACTTGAATAAAGGTTCACAGGTTGCCGTAAGGTGAGATATGAACCGTGAAATGTAGTTCAATCTACCTAGAAACCCCCGAACTTCTTTCTCAGTCTTCGGTGCAGGCATTTCTTGAATGGCTTTGACTTTATCAGGGTCAACTTCAATCCCTTTATCACTTATAATAAATCCCAGCAATTTACCAGACCGTACCCCGAATGTGCACTTGTTGGGGTTCAACTTCAGTTGGTACTTCCTCAGACGCTTGAATAACTTCAACAGATTTACCAGGTGATCTTCTTCTGTGAGGGACTTGGCAATTATGTCATCCACATAACATTCAATTTCTTTGTGGATCATGTCATGGAATAATGTTACCATAGCCCGTTGATAAGTTGCACCAGCATTCTTCAGTCCGAATGGCATCACCTTATAACAAAACGTGCCCCAGGGTGTGATAAAAGTTGTCTTCTCCAGGTCTTCAGGTGACATCTTGATCTGATTGTATCCTGAAAATCCATCCATGAAGGAGAATACCGAGAACTGAGCCGTATTATCAACCAATACGTCAATGTGAGGTAAAGGGAAATCATCTTTCGGACTAGCTCTGTTTAGATCCCGGTAATCCACACACATCCTCACCTTGCCATCCTTCTTAGGCACAGGCACAATATTAGCAACCCACGGCGGGTAACTAGTCACTACAAAGAAATCGGCGTCCCACTGCTTTTGCACCTCTTCCTTGATCTTCATTGCCATATCCGGGCGAGTACGGCGCAGTTTCTGTTTAACCGGTGGGCAATCTTCTCTTAAAGGCAGCTTGTGCATGAAAATATCGGTGTCCAACCCTGGCATATCCTGATAAGACCAAGCAAAGACATCCACATATTCCCGTAGCATATCAATCAGTTGTTCTTTCACTGAGTCTTGTAAGCAGGCCCCGATCTTAACTTCTTTCACGTCTTCTTCCGTACCAAGATTAACTGTTTCGACCTCCTCCTGATGAGGAGTGATAACCTTCTCCTCTTGTCTTAACAACCTGGCTAGCTCTTCAGGAAGCTCATAATCTTCTTCAACCCCTTCATCAGCTTGATTGATTGGATTGTCAAAGTCATACGAAGCCATGGTTGTGTTGTTGTCAGTGCAGTCTGAAAGGCACTCTCTGCAAGGGTTTAGATTGTTCATTTTAGTGCTCAATTTTAATCTTGTTTAGAAAAGTGAAATAAAGTTTTCATTTTGGAAAACATTGCCATTTTATTTTTGTACAAAAAGAAAAATGAAAAACAGTGAGCGGGAAAAGAAAAAGACTCATTTGCAAAAGATGTCCGATATTCATTGATTGATCTGTTTGCACAAAATTACAAGATGGCCCGATTACAAAATGAGTCTTGTCATCTTGGGCAAGATGCAAGACTTGATGCATGCTTAAAATATACAGGAAATAATAATTACTCTGCAGGAGTAACCCTTATGATTTCCTGGGAAGACCAGTTTGAGATATGGCTCCCCGGGGTCCTTGGACGTATCCAGCTCTCCAGGTTGCGCTCATCTTCCGACTCATCTTCCAAGTTGTTCACTGCATCCGGGGTGAGCATTCCCCCGCTGACAAAATTGGGCTTCTTAGCAGCCTCTGATTGATCTTGTTGAGTTGGTTTGTAACCCAACCCAAATCTGTCCTCCTTCTTCTCCACAGGTAGCAGCTTGCCCCAACCTTGGGCAGTACCCTCTTCAACCACCTTCCTGGCTTGCTGATAAGATGTCATGGAGGTTCCCAATATAGCAGATGCTTCATTAATGTTCAGGGCCTCAAACCCTTGGCTCATGGTTTCATGGATTTCTCCATCCATCTCAATGTACTTGTACGTAGCCAGATGGCTAACAAAGATGTCCTCTTCCCCGCAGATGGTGATGATCTGGCCTTCCCACTTGAATTTCAACTTCTGGTGAAGGGTAGACGTAACTGCGCCAACGGCATGGATCCAAGGTCTGCCCAACAAACAGCTGTAGGCCGGCTGAATGTCCATCACATAGAAGGTAATCTTAAAAGTCTGCGGGCCAATCATCACAGGTAGATCAATCTCCCCTAGCACTGATCTCTTAGAGCCATCAAATGCTCTTAATACCAAATTACTTAGACGCAATGCCAAGCCATCATACTCCAGCTTCACCAATGCTTTCTTTGGTAGAACATTGAGTGAGGACCCAGTGTCCACCAGTACATGAGATAGAACAACACCCTTGCATTCTAGAGTGATGTGTAAAGCCTTGTTGTGGTTACATCCCTCAGTTGTTAAGTCAGCATTGGTGAAGCCCAGTCCATGACTGGTGTTGACATTTGCCACCACAGTTTCTAGCTGATTAACAATGATCTCTTCTGGCACGTATGCTGCGTGCAGGACTTTCAGTAATGCATTCCTGTGAGCTTCAGAACACATTAGCAGGGATAATATGGAGATCTTTGAGGGAGTTTGGTGAAGCTGATCCACCACCTTGTAATCACTTCTCTTTATGATTCTCATAAACTCGTCTACATCTTGCTCAAAAGATGTCTTCTGAGTTTCTTTGATAGCTGGCTCTTCGAATACCACACTCTTTCCTTTTGCTTTGGCAGCAGCTTCTGCTTCGGCATTAGGTTTTTGCAATTGTGAGGCAAAAAGGCGTCCGCTTCGAGTGAAGCCTCCGCCTCCCCCAACATTATCAATTTGTGGAGTAGAGGTTGAAGAATCCAAAGTGATCTTCTCCCCGTCACAGTAGAGGTCAGAGCCATAATGCCAAGGTATGGCATTACTGCTTTCATATGGAACGGGTCCAGGTACCGTGATGGTGACTGGACTGGCTGCAGCAGAGGAGGGTACTGAAATGGTGTGCGGATTGTAGTAAATGGTGACCGGTGATCTGGTAGGAGGTGCCACTGCTTGTTGTTGAAAGTTGTTGTTTGGAGGAACATATGATGGATCATAGTAAATGGTGACTGGTGAGATGTCTTCATCAATTTCTGCTGGTGTTGTAGAAGATTCTGCTGAGTAAATGGGTGTTGATGTTGTAGAAGGAATGGTTGATGACATTTGATTTGTTGAAGTGATGGATGGAGCCATTGTTGATGATATTGATGAATTGGTTGGAATGATTGTTGTTGCAGTTGTAGAAGAGTCAGGAATTGTTGTCAAAGGGATTGCTGGATTTGTAGGCGCCATTGTTGTGATCTGGAGTATACCACTTTTGATAAGATCATCTATGCCGCTTCTCAAGTTATCACACCCGTTGACCGAAATGTTGCAATAACCACAACCGAGCTCACACCCAGGGAATATCTGGCATTCTAGAAGCTGAGCTTTAATTTCTACCAGAGGTGTTCGAATCTGTCCAACACTGGTTATCAAGAAAGATGGCTTGTCTTCCTCAATAGCATTAATTCTTGGTCCTCCATGATTTGGCATGGGGTTCTTGTTGACATTTGGCGGGGGTGCAAAGTTGAGGGCTTTAGAATCTACCAGATCTTGCACCTTCATTTGTAAAGCCCTGCACTTCTCAGTATTGTGGCCAGGTGCATTGGAGTGGAAAGCACATCTGGCGTTGACATCGTAATTTCTTGGAAGATTGGAAGGATCTGGAGGTGCCAATGTCCTTAACTCAACCAAGTTGAGCTTCAGGAGTTGTGGTAACAAGGCAGCATAAGGCATAGGGATAGGATCAATCACCCTATTTGCCTGTGATGGTCTTTGCTGAAAGGGTCTTTGCTGTTGATTGCTGTTGTTGTTGTTGTAGTAGGTTCTCGGTGGTGGATACTGAACTTGTTGCTGATAATGTGGTTGTTGTTGTGGTTGATATGCTGGTTGTTGAGGAATTGGAGCCGGAATAGTGACAGCTGCTACTGATTCGTGAAGGTACTGAGGCCTGCCCCTGGTGGCATGAATGGCATTTGTCTCACCGGTTCTTCTAGGTCCCACAAAAGGCTTTCTGGGATTACTTGACGAACTTGCACCATTATCAGAAATCTTACCCATCTTCAGAAGGCTTTCAATTCTTTCTCCAGCTATAACTACGTCAGCGAAGCTGGTGTAAGAAAAGACAGCTAGCCTATCAATATATGTTCCTTGCAGAGTATTCATAAACATGTCGGCCATTTCTCTTTCCGACATGGGTGGCTGGACAGCAGCAGCAAGCTGTCTCCACCTCTGGGCATATTCCCTGAAGCTTTCTCTGGAAGATTGAGACATTCCCATCAGAAGGGTTCTGTTAGGACCCATATCCAGATTGTATTGGTACTGTCTGATGAAAGCTTCAGCTAAGTCTTTCCAACACCTGATAGTAGCTCTGGTCAAGTGAGAGTACCACTCCCTTGAAGCCCCAGTCAAACTATCTTCAAAGTAAAACATCCACAGTTTCTCATCCATGGTGTATGCTTTAAGCCTCCCCAGAAAAGACTGCAAGTGAGTTCGTGGACAGGAAGTTCCATTATACTTCTCGAAGCACGGGGGTTTAAACTTATGAGGAATCCTTACCCCATCCACTAACCCCATATCCATGACATCAAAGCCCAAGGAGTTTTGAGACTCCAGAGATCTCAATTTCTCAGCAATTTCATCAAACCTCCTATCATAAACTTCATCCCCAGCTCCCATCACAGTAAACTGCTCTTCTTGGGGGTCTTCTTGTAAGACTCTTCCTCCAGTAGTATTTCCTTGCACATTACCCAGGATGTTAACTTCCGGATGTAGATGAGGCCCATATACTGGTGGGTTAATATGAGGCTGACCCCTTTCATTGTTACTTGTTCCTCCAGTTCCTAGAGGAGGCTCTTCTGGAGTTTGTCTTTCTACCAATGCCCTCAATCTTTCTTGACTTTGAGCCAAGCCATTCATTACTTCCATGAATTGGGTCATTTGGTTTCTCATCTCCAGCCTTTCATTAGCCATCTGGGTTCTGACCTCTGTCAGATCTTGCTGTACTTGATCCATCTGGATACCAGGAAGGTTGTTGCGAGTAGGATATCTGTGCGGACGGTTGAGAGGGAACACCCGACGGCGAGCAATAATTCCTGAACCACAACAGAGTTAGTAACAACAAAACAAAAGCCTACAAAATAAAACAAAAGTTAGTATGCAATGCAGTATGCTTATTTGCTTTCCAAGGTATCCGGCTTGGCACTTGGTTTTGACCTTTCCAGACCCTGAGGAAGATACTTTGGTGTTTGCTTGAGAGAAAGAGAACTCAGTGAAACAAACTAACAAATATATTACAAATGGTGAATCATACATAGTTTGTTTTTACAACATATGCCCCTGAAGGGTCAAAATACAACACAAAAAGAAAAGTACATGAAATGGAAATAACAACAAGCAAATAAGTCAAACATCTAGGCCAAATTCATCCTCCTTAACCTCCTTCAAAAGTGCTTCAGTGACAGGACCAGCTGGATGCTCTGTGATGTTTCTTATAAGAAGGTTCCTGGTGGCAATAGCAGTGGTCAGCTTCTTGTGTCTGTCTTGGTCCTTTGAACTCTTCACACCAGCCCTAATCTTCAATTCTGAAATCTCCTTTTGGGCTGCCAGCAAAGCCTCTTGTTGCTTCTTTTCATTAGCCTCCAACTGCTCAATCCTAGCTTGAGTCCTCTTATCCTCCTGAGTGCGAGCTTCAGTGATCCTGACCCACCTAGCTTGACTTTCCTCCAGATAGAGATCAGTCCTAGCCTTCTGAAAATGGGCCTCTTTACAGGCATTCTTCAATATTTGCTCTCCAGCTCTTGATTTCTTGATGTAGTCTTCTGCTTTCTCAATCCTGGCTAGATGTTCCACTTTAAGCTTCTCCAACCTCTCAATGTCTAGACGACCATCACTCCTCTCCCAGAGGGTCTTCTTCAGAGCCTGAGACAGATTCTCATTCCTCTCCTTCAGCTTCTCAAATTCTTCCAGGCTGACAGTGGCTGGAGGTGGTACTGTGGATGGTCCAGGTGCATCCTCAATGGTGAAAGGCATCCCAGCAATCTGAGCCCTAGCATGGGACCAGTCATAATACTGAGCTGAAGCCACATTATTGCATCTCCCAAGAATGGCCATCCCTTTTGTCTGGATGTTGTCCCAAACCCAGGATGCTTGTCTGACAACAGCTAGATTAGGTTTTATCTCACAATATAGGGTTTCAGCCAAGTCTTGCACTCTAGGAGGGTGAACCAAAGCATAGCCCAATTGTCTCTTAAACAGCAGAGGATTGTAGTTGATGCAACCCTTCACTCCTACTAGAGGTACATTGGGGTACTGCCCACAGCTAGTGATTATGTCTCTGCCTTTGGTGCTTTGGGTGCACCATCTGATGTCATCTGAGGTCAAAGCAATAAGTCTCTTAGCCCAATTCTTCTGTTGGTGAGGGTTCAGGAAGGCATCAGTCCTGGGTAAGTGTTTGAGCAGCCAAGTGTGGAATAGAGGAGCACAGCATCTCACCAATCTCCCTCTCTGCTTCTCATTCCTCTGATGAATAGAATAATAGAAATCCCCCAGTAATGTGGGTACTGGGTTTCTCAAAAGGAAGAGATGAATAGCATTCTTGCTGATAAACTTGGGCTCATCTGCAAAAAGTATAACCCCATATATACCGAGGGCTAACAATGCACAAACTGCCTTCCATTCTCCCAAGGAGGCCTTTAGGATGGCATGAGAAGTCAGAAAGTCTAAGTGCAAACCAGGGATTCCAGCCTTTGTTGTCATGTTCTGCTCAATCACAATAGGCTCTAGGTACAGTGCTTTTGCCACCTCTCCATTGCTGGGAGAGGTTATCTCAGGGTTGAAGGGGATCCCACCCCTAACAGGTACTCCAATCAATGATGAGAACTCCTCCAGCAGAGGTCCTATCTGAAAGTTCTGGAAAGTGAAGCATCTCAAAGAAGGATCATAGAACTGTAGGCAAGTGTGGATCAAACTCCTTTGAGAAGGGTCTAAGTCCATAACCATATCAAGGATGCCTCCATAATGTTCTCTGAATAAAGGGATGTGGTCTGGAGTGATAAGTGCCTGGACCTGCCTGATGCCAGCCAGCACAGGCTCAAAGAAATGATATGAAATATTGCTCTTCTTGGGTGCTATGACTGCTGATGAAGAGCTGAAAACAAATGCTGATGATGAAGACTGGTACTGAAGATGAACTACTATTAGGCTGATGATGAAGGTAACTGAAGTAAACCACTGATGAAGATAGCTGAAGCAGATAACTGGTGAACAAGGGTCTATGCTGATGAAGGGGTCAAAACCAAGCCAAATGTAATGTGGATACCCTAAAAAACAAATAAAAAAATGTTAAATGATGCAATGATGATGTATGCAAATGATATGCAAGGGTTTGTGATCAAGCTGGATCTGATTACTGCCTTGGTATAAAGGTCCATGTATGTTCAAGAAGTCCAGATGGAGGTTCAGAAATCCAGTAACCAAGGTGGGGGACTCAAATAAAGAGTCACATGTCCAGGGTTAAATCACAAGAACTATCCAAGGTGGAGCATTCTTAATCACAATAAGTAACTGTGTATGATGTGGCCAAGGGTTCCTGCAAACCTGTAAACAGCCCAACCCCCTCACAGGTAGTGTTCTAAAACAAGGATCCTCAGACTTGGATCAGTTATGAGAAGTGTAAACACTTCTAACCCGGAGGTACAGTGTTTACAATAACCATAAAAGATCCTCCTCTAATTCACCTCAGTTTCTGAAGGTCAATAATAAAGGTCATCCAGACTTAGCAGGCTTCCCAGATAGCCCTAGCACTACAGGAAATCTGTAGCACAGAGTTCTCAAGAAGAAACCCACATCTGAACCGTATTTCATATTCCCGCACCAGACCGAAATGGAATGGGAAAGAACATGAACCACTCTAGCCTAGGTGTCACTCAGGTCCCACGTATAGGACCTTAAACTCTCAATGAACCCCACCCATCAAAACAATAAACCAGATCCAGCCAGAATAGTATGACAGAATGATGTATATAAACTGTAAAGAAAGCAATAAACAAAACTGTACATAAAGCAATAAAATAAATACATAAACACATATAGCACATAACACCCCAGTAAACACAAATCAAACAAGCGCTAGGAGGAACCAACAAAAAGAACCAGAAGCCCTGGTTACAGTATAAGGGTCCCCAGCAGAGTCGCCAAGCTGTCGCTCCCACCAAATGAGGCTAAGTCAAAAGGGGTACAGACGCGAACGGTCGGCGAAAGGGATGAGAACACACAAGGGTGAGCTCAGGAGAAAAGAGTCGCCAGCTAGGCATTTTTATCCCGAAGGAAAGGTAATTCTGCATAAACCTAAGAAAATATATGGATAAGACGGTCGCGAACCATAGAGACTGAGAAAGGGGGTTGGTTACAACCTGGGAAGGTATTAGCACCCAGATTGTCCGCCGTACTCGACGGGATCCACACTTAAAATACTTGTGTTTTAAAGGGGTAGTGTCAGTGCTATTTGTGTATCAAAGCTGGAAAGAATGCAAGTGTCAGTGTAAAAGGGGTGTGAAGTGAACAAGATAAGTGTCAGTGTAAGAAATGAATGAAGCTCAAGACTATGAGGCTTAAAGAATAATACTGGAAGGAGGGGGAATATACAGAGACTTTTGTTCGATAACTGTTAAGTTATGCTTACGTATCCTCTCGTGCAATGAGGAAGTCAGAACACCGTAGTTCGACCCAAAGAGACTGAAAGATAAATTGACTTGTGAACTGCTTGCTTATCAATGCTCAAGTGTATGACCTGTCGGGCTCAGGTGCAAACTGTCTTGCATTAGACGGAAGAAGCAAGTTCTCGTTTGTGAGTGAATGAGATGAGAAAAGAATCCCGGAGGAGACGATTATTGCTTGTTTTTGAGTTTTCAGTCTTTTATTGCTTTTGGAAGTTTGTCATAAATTAATGAGCTTAAGCCTAAACCAATGGGTTAGTAAACTCATCACATCTTCCCTCTGATTAGGGGTAATGAGGATACCTTAAATGTGAAGTCAGCATCTCACACTTAATCACCATGGTGTAGGATTAAGATCATTAACCTACTTGTGATTATTTAGATGTTTTTGTTGTTTTTGTTTAGTGTTGAGTAATGAGATTAAGCCATAATCAGGGATTAAACAGACTCATTACACCATCCTAATAGAAGGATAATAGATGAGAATGTTTAAGCTGAGGAAAACTCCTCAACTTAATCCATGATTAGGGATTAACCTCATGACAAAACAAAGCCTTTATTAAATGGATTTTAGTTAATGATAAGATGAAGAAGTGATTTTTATGGTTTGTAAGACAACTTGAGGGGGACTTGTCCATTAACACTAGGGTTAGTCCTTCTTAACCAATTAAGGAAGAATTAGAACCCTAATGCAAGGCCCAAGTTACAAGCTTGATGTCTTGATGATTATTCAGTGAATTGATTAAAGGATTTAAACACATCAAGAGTTTAACACTTAGGATTAAAGTTATGCACTCCATCCTAATAGAAGGATGTAGGCATAAGCTTAATCACAAAGCCTTAAAGCCTTTAGGGTTTAGCCCCTGATTATGAGATGAGAAGAGAAGACTCAAAGAGACACAAAGGTAAAAGCTAAGTGGGGGACTAATCAAACCCTAATTGTTATCATGCTTGGTCATTCCTAGGGTTTGTGAGGCTTAAGAGAGAAAGAAATCTTCAAAGAGCCACCAAGGAGAAAGCAGATGAAAGGATCAAGAAGAAGCAAAACAACTTGCTTCACTTAAGACGACAAGTTGCTTGAAGAAAGAAAGTAAGAGATGAACATGAATGAGCAAGCTCACTCTAATACCAAGATAAAATTCAGCAAAGATGCAAGAGAGATGAGAAGAGATTGTGAGAAGTGAAGGCAAATTCACTTCTCAAAACAACTTACCACCTGAAAAGTTAGCAAAAGAAATGAAATGCGATGCAAATGAGATGAAATGTCATGATGCAAACCAAAGTCAGAAGCATAAACATGATGTTAATGATGCTAAGAGATTATGCAAACACATGACAAGAGATGAGAATGATCAAACAAACATAAGGATGCAAATGAGGCATGTTTTGAACCATGGATGTTCATGAAAAGTTATGGAATGCAAAAGACATATAACATGGCAAATGAAAGATGCAATGATCAAACATGATTCTAATGTGTCTTAAGATGTATTATGAATCAAATGAAAGCATAAAATGTCATGGCAAGTCATGGTATGCAAGCAAATGGAAGATGGATGCAAAGGAATGCATAAATTAGGGTTTATGATCAACACACAAAGCAAAATCCAAAACCAGAAGCAAATGACATGATAAAAATTTAAAAATTCAATCAAAGGAACCCTAAACCTATACAAACTCACTGCCCAAAGGAGGGGATCCAACTCTTAACCTAGTGAGAGTTATGATTTTCCTAAGATTTCTAGGGTTTTAAGGTACCTTGTCAAGAAAAATGCAAAACAAATTGAAAATGCAAAATCAAATAAAGCCAATTTTATCCTATAAACTAAATGCTATACAAGATGCAATGCAAAAAGAATCATCATCCAACTCTCAATGGTTAGGCAGAAATGAATTTTTGAAGTTTGTACCAAAATATTACCTCAAAATGAATTTAATTCCATTGAAAATGATCAAAAGGCATCAAGAACAAAAAATAAATTTGGTTTGAGAGTTGGACAATGTTTCTAAATGTTCCTAAATGCTATATGAATTTTTTTGTGATTTTTAAATACCTAAAAGTATTTTTAATTAATTAATTTTCATTAACTAATTAAAAATAAACTTTTAAATGATTTAAAAATAATTTTTAATGCAAAAAATAAATATAAAAATAATTTTGTGTTCTGAAAAATAATGAAAACCTTGACAAACATTTTCATAATTTTTAAACATTTTTTGCTATTTTAAATTAAATGAGGAAAAGAAATGAAATGAAATGAAATAAAAATAGAATAAAATGAAAGTATGCGCAATGGAGGGATCAGATTCAATCTGGGCTTGGAGGGTTTGACTTGGCGCGCAATCCTACGGCCCTAGTTCAAACCTGGCTAATTTCTATTTTTAAATTAATTAAACTGGATTAATTAAGTTAATTGAAGATTAGGGCTAAATGATGAAATCCTGGCCATCCAAACACGCGTGGGTCAAACAAAGTCAAACGCATCCATGGCCAGAATTCAAAGTTCATTAATGACACAGATTAGGGTTAATGATTTTCACGTGGCCGGAGAAGACTTCCGGTCGTCTTCTCCGGCGAACCCAAACCCTAGATTTCGCTACAGGTCACTAAACAAGCAATTTCTTCCACAGAAATGATCCTTTCCCCAATCTAAACCTAACCCCTCTCCCAAAACTCATTTATTTTCACTCACCAGCCTGAATCGAATGAAAATATGAAACACGAGCAAACTTTCAGAGTGACATGAAATGGTCATCTCTTACTTATTTTCAAATCTAAATACATCCAGATGATCAGTGCAACATGTAGATTCATTTTGTAACAAGAAAATAAAGTTCTGAGAAAAAAGTTCTTGAGCTATACCTGAGATGGAGACCTTCAAAGATGAGCTTTCTGAGCCTTTCCTTTGTGCAAACCACCTCCAATGGGGTGGGATCTTGTGTGTGTTGTTTCAGATCATTGTGAGGGGTGGGATCTGTTCTATGGATGATTTTTGGTTGATTGGTGAAGGAATTTTTGAAGTTTGATGGCTGTGTTGTGTGATTCGAAGAGGGAAAGGTTTTGACAGTTTTTGGAGTGTGCTGCAATGTGTGTGTTTCAGGCTTGTGTATCTTATGTTTTATGATCCTTAGATGATCCATAAACTATCCCAACAAATCTGGAGAGCAGGTGTGCACTGTGGGATTGGTATGGGATGATTGGCCAAAAAGTCAAGTTTTGTGTACTTGCAGCATGGGCTATGGCAGAGATGATCTAGAGGCCTGTCCTGCCTCAGCTTGAGTCAAGGATGGCCCTTGGATGGCTCATGAAAGACTGCTGCATTTGGATCATGAGTTGTAAGGGTTTTTGCAATTTGACAACTTGTCACATTTCATGATTTTTGGCCATGTATGTGTGAGAGGTCTTGCTGAATTTTTGATGTGGGATGCCTCATTAGGTCATGACAATGTATTAAAACCAGCTAGAGATCATACAATCCCTTTGAGAATGATTTTGCAAAAAATCCCTCTTTGCACTTTCATGAAGAATGGCTTATGGATACTTGAAAATTAAGGCATAGAAATGGGAAATCTCTTGGGCCAAACTAATTTTTAGGTCATGCCTTGTATTGGTGTGATGATTAGAGGTCACATTGAAGTCACATAAAGGCTTGCCATGAGAAATTGCAAGTTTTCCATTTTGTGCAAAAGTGAAATTTCAATGATTTTATCCAACTTTGCAAGGCCATAACTTTTGATCCAAAATGAATTAGAATGAGTTCTTGTACTTTTTGAAAATGGAATGATCCATTCTACAACTTTCATGACCAAAGTTTTCCCATTTGAGGCATTTTTTAATCAAAAAGCAAGGGTTGAAAACGTTTCCCAAAATGGCAAGTTTCCATTACAAGTCATTTTCCTAAAAAGTCAACTTTGCAAATGGCTTGAAATTCTTCAATTTTATGAACTTCTAACATCTTCTATGATCAAATAAAGATCATAAACAATCAAAATGATGAAGAAAACCCCTTGGTTGGGTCATTGGGGGCCTCAGATGCCCTGATTTTGCACTGACTTGCTCAAGAAGTCAACTCTTGATTAGATGCCTTCCCCATGGAATTTCTTCATGAAAATTGATATGCATGATCCCTATACCATATAGAGACCAATAGAAACAAGAATGACCAAAAAATTTGGAGTTATGGCCTTTGAAACCAAAACCCTAATTCTAGGTCATCTGTGCAGTCAAACCTGGCTCTACTTCCATGCCCATCTCAGTTCTTGTGATTTTTTGACATTCTTGACTTTGAGAGGATATAATATGATGCTTTAACATACATGGACCCCTTTGAAATGATTGAAGACCTTTGGAATGGCTCAAATGGCTCTTGGATTGCTCAGATCACAAACCCTAGATGTAGATGACTTAGAAGCAATGCAGTGAAGCAAATATGCAATATAAGATGCTATGATTGAACTTATGCATATGAAAAAGATCACAAGCCATGGTGTGAATGGGTGAGGGCAAATTTGGGGTGTTTACAGAAGGGTCTTGACGAGCATATGAACATGCTGATATGACATGGGTGCAAGGCATACGGAAGGCTTGAAACTTTAAACAATCACACCAACCTCTATCTAGTTTGGCCCAGTAGTATCCCATTGGCATCCCCTCGGTATGGTTCATTGTTTCCTATACACTAAACCAACCTCTATGACAGTCAAACATTGTAATGACATGTGTTAGATTTGGCAGTTTCTCCTTAATAAATTTTATATAAATTTAATTGAATAACTACCCCGAATGTAACACTGACCTCCATTTTGAACCTCTGGTCTCAAATAGTGACACTAACCTAAATTATGTTTTTCTCACCAACACGATTATCGGTAGGTTTCAGATGCCTTTGAAGAAAAATTTCATTGATTCCACAAGATTTGTTGTCATGTGGCCCCATTGTTGACCATTGTCAAATTTCATTGTGCACTTCTCCACTAGAATATTATCGATCCACCTTAATGCATCCATATTTGTCAATCTAATCTCTTCGCAATAGTGTTGGAACAATAGTTATGTTAATGCATTATTACTAACACACCTACACCCAACAACCAACCCAACAAAATTGTTAACCCACATACACCCAACAATCAAACGAACATGATTACCAACACACATACATCAAACAACACACCAACTATATTACCAAACCATATACACCCAACAACCAATCGAACATGGTATCTGAATCACATACACCTATATATGTGACCAATTCATGTTACACACTCAAACACAAAACGAAGAACATGATATATACCACCAACAAACATGTGTCACTGCCACTTCTTACCATAGCACCGATGAGGCATATTATATCACCATACCATAGCACTCAAATGATGTACACCCAAACATCACATCATTAAAGCACATAACTAATATACGCCCAAATATCACAATGTCAAAGCACCCAACCAATATATACATACCAAACACTGCAACAACCATTGCTTCGTTTTCAAAATGAATTAATGTCTCAACTCAACCAACCAGTCTGCCCACCTGTAACCCAACCAACACGACCCAACTACGACAAAATGGACACCAAACTCAATTACGGTCAAGAGATGCTAGATATGATTGATGTCACTAATGTTGCGGGACATCGCTCCAAACACCTCAAATGAATCCAGGGAGATAACAACCACCTCAGGGGAATCGTGTGCAGCCTTAACGGCGAAGGGCACAACCAAGTTATGGAACTGGTAACCATTATGATCAAATGCGTTGTTAATATATATTTACAAAATTTTTCTTCACGTAATTCTATTTAAACTTAAATAATATTTTCGTCCATGTAAATTAGTGAGTTTTTGGTTTTCGTCTCTGCAAAAAAATTTTGTAGGTTTCGTCCCAATATGTGATTTTTTTATATGTGATTTTTTTTAAACATGTATATTTTAATAAATAATTTAAAAAGTTGATTATTTGTGTATTTAAATTAAAAAATATGGTTATTTGGAAAGAAGAAAAAAGGAATTTGGAGAATTGAGTTGGATATATTTTATTTGGTAGTATGTTACAAATTCGCATAACTCACTAATGTTTTGAAATCAAACACATTGTAAACGATAGTGTTCACATGAAAAACAGTAACCATAGATTAAACAGGTAATAACTACCCATAAAGATTGATGTTACTCTTACTGATGTGATAGTTTCATTTTCCTTTTTCTTTTTTAAACAAAAAGCTGATAACACACTTCATAAGTTTGAATATAACATTGAAATTATAATGATAACTAGTTTTTCCTACCTTGGGGTCCTTTGATTCAAAATTGTTGAATTTTAATCCTGAAAGTGAAAGGTCACGTTCCTTAAAGTTTAAGATGGCTGCATTTTTATAAGTATGCATTTTTATTTGATTATTAATAAAATGCAATAGTTGTTATTAAAACAAATTAATAATTATGTATTTGACAGTGTAATTTTTTGTCACATATCATTAATCAAATTATGTTATATAGATATTTGTGAATATATTTTAGAAATTAATTATCAAAATAACACTTTTATATAATTTATTTAATTAGACATACGTAAAATGAATCAATGCATGATTATTAATTAAAAAATAAATAACTATTGGTAACCCACATTTATTGAAATTAATATAATATTCATATGGAATTTGTGTGATTTAATGTAACTTATTTAAGTTTTAATACAAAAAAATCAGTTTTTATTGGATGCAAATAACCCATATTTGGGATTTTTTTCCTTGCTATTTTTAATTGATGGGATAGACTAAGACATTTTATAGAGCACACTATTATTTTTAGATATTGTCTTATGATTTCTTTATTTCTACCGATAAAATTTGTTCTATTTGTCGCACGTATTTGCGTACATTTGAGAAACACACAATCCTTTAAAATGAGTTTACATGTGCTTCATATACCGACACGACTTTGTTAGAATTTTTTTTTGGTATATTTCGATGGGCGAGAGTATCTGTAAAGAAAGACACGTCTGCGAATATTTTTACTAGTCCACAAGACAGGAGGTTGACACTAAGGTCAAATATTGATCTCAAGTACGGTTAAGAATGAGGAAAACATGCATGTGTGGTATTGACTAAGATTTTCATGTTTGTGAGAATGAGAATTATAGATTTTAATGTGGCATAAACAATCATCTAAACTGGTTTAAGTAAAGTGGTCAAACATGAAAAAAATGAGTTATGACAATTAACACGGTTTCATATCATTTGCGTTTGACGTTTGTTTTTTTCTAGCACTAGAGATGGTGGATTTCTTATAGAGAGTTCAAAGACTCATGCATAATAATGTCTCCTAGGCCAATGAATGTAGTTTTTAAGATGATCGATTTTGCAATCTAAAAAAGAGCGGAAGTGCAATTTGTCACATATGTACGAATTTTTGAACATGTATGATCAATGAGAATATTTCATTTTTTCTTTGTTATGTACATAGGACTTAAATACAATGGAATTCTACATGAAGATCACTGTCGTCTCTCAAGGCACTAAAAATATGTTGGACTTCTACGGGAAGATCCTTGTCGCCTCCCAAGGCGATACAAATACAATGGACTTCCATAAGAAGATCATTTCCACCTCATAAGGTGATACAAATATGTTGGACTTCCATAGGAAGATCTTTGTCGTCTTCCAAGGAAATACGAGTACATTGTACTTCCATAGTAAGATCCTTCATGTCCTCCAAGGAAACACGAATATGTTGTATTTCCGTGGAAATATCATTGTTTCCCTTGAAGTCAACACAAATGGGTTACCTCATCTAAACACCTCGCTTGAAGAACTTAGAATATCCTCAGATAAGTTTCAACTTAAAGTCTCTTCTAAGGGACTTATCACCCCATATTCATCTAAACCCTCGTGTGAGTGAATTAGAATCTCCTCTAGCAAGTTTCAACTTAAGTTATGGCATAAGGGACTTGCCCAAAGTCTGGTATGAGAAACTTAAATTTAAAGTGTTGCTTCAATGTCTCTATTAAAGGTTAGCTCAAGAGACTAAAGGCCTCGCCGGAGGGACTTAGAATATCCTCAGACGAGTTTCAACTTAAAGTCTTATCTAAGGGGCTTATCACCTACAAACTCATCTAAATTCCTAGCATGAAGGACTTAAAGTCTCATCAAACTAATTTCAACTTAAGGTCTCGCCTAAAGGGCTTGACCAAAGTTTATCCTGAGAGACTTAACTTAAGAGTCTTGTCTGAGGGTCTCGACCGAAGTCTTTCCCGAAGACTAAATGTCTCGCATAAGGGACTTAAAATCTCCTTTGGCTAGTTTCAGCTTAAATTCTCGTGCGAAGGACTTATCGTTGTTAGACATGTGAATTCGCACACAAGAGTGGGTGGGGGTGGGGGTGAGTTATGTGTTTTAGAGAAACTTGGTTTTGAAAAACTTTTAGAATTAAAATGAGAGATTGAAAACATTTTAGAAACTCGTGAAGGCTCGTGAAGGCTCCCATCTTTTGATTTAAGAATTAGATTGAACTTCCAATTTTTAAATCATAGACATTGGTTAGCAAAAAAAATATTCCAATATAAAATCATAGAGGGACTCGACTAACGACAAGCTTACAACTGATCCATTTACATCGTTGTAATACATTAAAAATTTCGCCCAGTCAATAACTGAATGTATAAACAGTCATTTAATGACGGTTGACCTAAACCACCATACTAATAAATGAAATGTAGCAAGCTTCGATTCCCTGCAACTACATTTTTTTTCTTCCATTTTTTAGAGTACATTAGGCGTGTGCCACTTAAGTCCATTATTTAAAAAATAAATTGTAAATGATTTTACAACGGTTAAATTAGACAACCGTTATTATAGCCTATATTTTAGTTTTAGGTTTTGCTGGTCGAAAAACCCGGTTTCCAGGAAAATTATCTCATTTTTGAAATCTGTTTCGTGCATTTGAAGCAGAAAAATTGTGTGATCAATAGTCTCATACTAGGGACTTCACTCTCAAAACCCCAAATTCATTTTTTTTCTATTTTTGATGAATTTTTTTATTGTTTTCATAGTCTCAAAAAATTTCAATAAAATCTCAAAAATCTTATTTTACTTAATTAGATTAAATTTCATGTTTTTGTATTTTTTTGAATTCATTTTAATCATATTACTCACTTTTTTTTAAATGTTGATAGGCTTTTAACCACGGGTATTTAAAAAACCTTGGTTATAGGTAACATTTTTTTACTTATTTTATCAAAATGCTAATAGACCTTTCACCACGGGTTTTTAAAATAACTGTGATCATAGGTAGCGTCTGGTCATGGGTTCAAGTCCCAACACCCATATTTTTGGTTTTTTACTTATTTTTTCAAGTCCCAACACCAACATTATAGGTGGTGCGCTTACTGAGTTTATTCATTGTCCTTAAATAAATCGTGACCGTCCATTTAGTGATTATCAACGACCAAGACACAACTATTAGTGATCCGCGTGAAACCTAATACTTAGACGAATTACATCTTCTACCTCCAACTTTAAGAATAAATTTCAGAACTCCATCATCTCTTCTACAACTTGAATGAGACAAGGAAAATATGGATTCGAGTTAGCGACGTTAGTTGTTGGTGTT